>JAPYZO010002591.1:0-14559 GCA_030522905.1 Torymus flavipes | reverse complement strand
ACGTTTACGCTTATGGCGGCTATTTCAAACATGACACTATATTGATGCAACTGCGCATGAACGTAGGATCTTATCAAGATCGAGAGTATCATAATATGCCTTTCTAAATCATGGATTTCTTTCATACTTTGTGACCGATTCTTCATATAATAAAATACGAGAAAAGCTATGTGCACGAGTGCCAGTGCACAATATTTGTACGAGATAATTTCTTAGGAAATTCCAATCAAAAGATTAAATCCAAATTAATTAATAAATCTTCAGACTTTAGAGTTAAAAGTCTTTTAGTAACTATATTTATTTTTGACATTAAAATTTTACTATGGACAACACATTTTTACATCGTATTTCACGTTATTTAAATTTGCTTTAAAGTTTTTCAAAATTGATCGCAATTACTCGCTGTTTATAACGAGATAAAGAACAGCAAATGAGAAAAATAATGAATTCAAAACTAAAATTAAAAATAAATAACGAAAAATACGACAATGTCGGTAAATATATTATGTATTTCTATATAGTATATAGGTCCCAACAACCTCTTGACGTTGCGGACGTGGCTTTCTTTGTATAAAATATTAAACTTCCTTTAAAGCTTGGAACGACTGATAACAAATATTAACAACAAATCTAGAACTTTATCTGGGAATAGTCAAATGTCAATAATTAGATTACTGTACATCTTACTTTATTTTCTTCGTGTTTTAATTTTGAAATTTTCATGAATTATCTTTGTCATGTACAGTTCTCCAACTAATTATCAATAAGTAGAAATTAAAAATTGCTAAGAAAAACTAAAAATAGGATTAGAATCATGAAAATACAATGTATGTAGGTAGTTATATAATGAGTCCAAAGTCAGATATTGATCTTCTAAAATAGTCGAATTTTTTATAATTACACAGACTCACAAACTAAAAAAAATGTAGTTTTTGCATTAATTGGACTAGACTATATATGATATTTCCATGTATTTTGACCGGTGAAACCAAATATGATCTCAGTTTTGGTATTAGTATACAAAAATTTATTTTTAATCATTTAAATACGATTTTTTCGAAAAAAATCGAATCAGAATTTCACGTCAATAAAATTTTTAATTGAATGTTTCACTTTTTGATCTTGTTTATGAAGATATCTCAAAATTTTTTCATTTTGGCCCACAAAGGGCCAAAATACATAAGAATACCAGTCCATCGTACAAACCATTTTTTTTATTTTGTGGGGCAATAAAGGACGTTCTCTTGTGCTCAACTTTATCAATATTGCGAAAATTATGATCTACAAATACCTTTTATGATCGAACCCTCAATGAGGCTCTATATCAGAATTTTTATGTCACGCCCAGACGTCATTTGCCAAAATTCACGAATAATCTATCATCTATCGCTCATAATATGGGTGTTTGATTATGAAGCTGGTATAACAACAAAATGTTCCTGTGTGCGAAAACTTTGTAATAATTTCTTACAGGTATTTCTGCAGGATTTCTTGTATAGAAATGTCTGCAGAAATTTCCTGCCATTATTTTTCCTACGGGTATGTAGATCATTTAGAGGTGGATATTGGTGAGAAAAGAACATATTTATGTATTTTAAATAGTTCAACAAATAAAAAAAAGCTCAAAATACAAAAACATTCGTAAATGGGTATATAGAAAATACAACATCTATAGAGAGACTGGACTAATAGTAGTTAGGCTCGGGAGAATGAGACAAGAACCGGCCGTCCTCCAACTTGCATTGCCGTATATATATACGTAGATATCTCCCGAATAGGCAATAATGCTCTACATTTTTTAAAATCTTGTAGTAGCTTTTGTGTCTCTTCTATACTATCAGAAAAGAATTACGTACCGGTTTTCTCTATATTATTTAGCAACACTTGCGAGTAGCTATCATCACTGATAGCGGTAATAGTACTTAGCTTCGCGTGTACGTGGTAAGATCACTCGCTATAAGGCAAAATGAATAAAATAACTGTGTACACATTTTTTTTTTTAACATTGTTCTATTTAAGCTTTAATTCTGATGATAATACCAGAATAAATGATATGCATCTGAAGCATACGGTGCACTATTAGCGAAGCTCATATAAATAACTATGATACTTTTCTGATATTGGTCAAAACTAGGACTGATGAACCGAGCCACTGGGTTTGAATTTCGAATAAAATTATTCATTGTAAAGCACTGATAAAATATAATTTTCATCATGACTACAATGAAATAAAGATTAAAAGTTATCAAATAGGATGATAAAAGTCGGGTCAAAATAGAACAAGATGAAAAAGAGTTTATAAAGAAAATGATGAGATAATAGTGAAGTTCAGTATAAATATTTTATGACTGTCATACCCCATATATCGGTCTCGTAGATACTGAAACAAACCAGTTTTCGTATAGTATATACTACATGATCAAAAATCTTTACGTATTTTATACGAGTTTGTGTTTTCAAATAAGTAGTAAATTGTATTAATGTGAAGTGTTGATGTAAAAATTTCCTGGTAACGCATTTATTTAGGTACTATAGTACCTAATTATAGTACCTAAACCGTAGTACTTAAACCATAGTACCTAATCTATAGAATTAAACTATAGTAACTAAACCAGTACCTAATCTATAGTATTGATTTAAACTTCAGTACCTAAACTACCCATATAGTAACTATAAGTACAGTAGCTAAACTATAGCACCTAATCTAAAGTGCCTAAACTACAGTATCTAAACTAAAGTAACGAAACTACTGCAGTGTCCTCAACTACAATACCTAAACTAACTATGGTCCCTAAGTATATAGTATACCTTATTATAGAACATCATCTATAAGATACATAAATATAGTACCTAACTTGTAGTACCTAAACTATAATACTATAGAACTTAAATAAATGCGTTTCTGAAGACGCACTTTTTTAATTTGATCATTATTTTTAACAAAAAGAATTATTGTATTATTCATCTCGAAAGCAAAATAACCTATGATACTCATAGAATAATGTCTTTAAAATAAGAGTACAATTGAAAATAATATAATTTACTGTTAATAAAATAATTATTTATCTGTAATCAAGTTTGAACATATTACACCTACATTGTTTAGTTTTTATTTTTATTAAAGTTTATTCGTCTAATTTATAAACTTTTAATAAACTAAAATAATCACTTATTGCTAAATATGAAAATAATTGCTTATACAATGAATTTAAATCATCTTGCAAAATTTTAGAGGGCTGCCGAATTCTTCTCGATTATTTCAATTTGCAATAAAAAAAAATTATTACTCAGAAAATTATCGATCAAGTTTTAATATAAAAATCTTGAATTCGAAAATCTAAAATATTTTTTTAGTATATTTATAATAAGATATAAAAGGGTTTTATGAGGTTAATAAATAAAATATAAAATATAACAGAATTCAAAATCGAGAAATAATATTTATCTCACTTATGAATTATTTCGTACAAATAATTAACTATTATATACAAATACACATTTAGTTTAAAAAATATTGTTTTTCAACAGTACTCTATTTTAGTCAAAGTCTTCCTATTTTTGAGTATTGTTTCGATTATTTATGAGAATACAGAAAATAAGATGACTAGAAAAATGCATTATAAAAATTTGTTTTCCATACTTGATGTTCATACAAATGTTGGATAAAATCAATTTAAGTATAAACAGGTAAAAATATCGAAGATTAAAATCAGTTACAAAAATTCATCGATAGTGTACTTATTAAAAGAGTATAATATAATTAGAATGTCGGGAATGCTAAGTCTATTAAATCATTATCGAAGTATCTGAAGCTACGTGTCATAATGAAGAATTTAGCGCCGCCGAGTGATATTGGGCACCAATAGTTGGGTCTTGCGTAAGAGCAGATGGTGTAAAGAGCTAATTCCAGCTCTGGTGGTGTTCCTACGAAGATAGTAGCGTTCTGCAAGGTTTTTCCCGCAGTTTCGTAGTTTAGTTTCAATAACGAGCCCTTCTGCAAAATTAAACAAAAATTAAGTATACAATTGAGATACTTTTTTTCGAAAAGGTACATTTTTAATATAATACTTACTCCGCTCAGACTGGTCATTTCAACGTAACTCAAGTAGTTGACTTCATTCTTAGACTCGAGATGTGCAAAATAGATCCAGTTTTGCATGCCGTAAACAGCATCAGGTGTTTTCTCCGATAGGAAAACTCGTTCGAAACCAGACGATCTTTGCTCGTAATTTTTGAACCACATGCGTTTGAGGACCTCTTTTTGTTCGTAACCGTCTGGTTCAACGTATTTCTTCTCTACCAACCAATTAAGGGCTCTTGACATAACCGGGGTCTTGACGATCTCATCTAAGAAAGAATTTTCTTCATTCCTCCTTTCGGGCGTCATGTTTTCGGTCTGCGATGCATCGCGCTGGAAATTGTCATAAAGCGCTTTCAAATTTGCCACAGTTGGCACTAAATCCAAGCCTGGTTTAAGACTGAACAAGCTAAAAATTGTATTTTTAAAATCAATATATTAGAAAAACGGGTAAAAATGTAATTTATCAAATCGATATAAATATACGTTATAGAGAAACTTACGGTTCTGGTGCTTCATCGGGCACAGCTGCCTCTGGATTATTCAGATTACTGGCACGTTTTTGTAAATTTAGATCGACGTACTGGTTTAAATTAACGTCTTGTTTATCAAACAATTCCTCGGTGAATTTCATTAAATCTTCGTCGGAGATAAAATTGGCTGGAGTTGCCGGTGTTTCTGCTGTTTTAGCCACAGCGCCATTAGTTGCAGTTGAAGGATCGCCCAATCCTGAGGTGATACCTGGAAATAATTAAAATAATACGACTTAAAGATGTGTTCATAATTTTGTCGGTAAATGTGGATAATATTAAAGTGCTCAATATGAAAGTATATAAATGCATAAATAAATTGTATAAAGTTTAGTAACAATAATTGAAAAAAGTAATGTATAAGTAATTTTCCGATAGCAAACATTTATTTTTATTTTAGCATATAGCGGCAAAGTAAATAGATGGGATTTACGATAAAAAATGCTGATAATAGAGATGAAACACTGACCTGGATTAGCTTGAGTTCCACCGCTAGCAGCTCCTGGCGAGACATTCTGGGTCTGAGTCGGGACACCAGATGCGGCGGGTTGGCCAGCCGCTGGTTGTCCGGCGACAGCAGGTTGTCCAGCACCAGGGGCAGGCTGGTTATTGGCGGGTTGACCGACCGGCTGAGCGGCTCCATTATTATCATTTTGTCCAGGCTGGCCGTAATAGAAGTTGTTGGTGGTATGGGTCACCGTGCTGGTGGGAGCGCTAGGTACGCTGGGTGCACTGGGGTAGGTGTGGACATGGCTGCTGCTGGGCCGGAAAATACCGCTGATCACGTGATCGACGATCGCGCTACTAGCTCCGGCGGCTACGCCACCGGCGATGTAGGAGCCGATTCCTGGGCCGCTGCTGCTGCTACCCCTGTGGCTATCGCCGGGCACCACGACAACGGTATGGCTCGGCTGGAACGGCGCCGAGGGAGGATGGTACGCTGGCTGTGGGTGGTACGCCGGTGGGCCAGCCGCGTGTCCGTATGGGCTGTAGCTGGGCGGAGGCGCATGGTAGGGGTTGTAAGGGGGCGGGGCATTGTACGGTGGAGGCGCGTTGTACGTCGGTGCCGAGTGGTGTGGAGCCGAGCCATAAGGTGGTGGTGCGTTGTACGTCGGAGCTGAGTGGTGCTGCGGTACAGAGCTGTACGGCGGTGGCGCGTTGTACGTCGGATGGCTCTGGGTGCCGACGTTGCTTGGCTGTGGATGGTTTGGAGTGCCGACTGGGTACGGCGGATTCGCGTGGTGAGTGTTGCCAGTCGAGGGGTGGCTGTTGCCGAAGCTGGGCACACTTACGCCGGAAGGTGCTGGTGGCAGACCGCCTGGTTTACCGTATCCACCGCTCGGCGTGTACGACGGGTTGTAGGCCGGCTGTTTTCCGTAAGCTGAAAATAATATATGTTTTTAGTGGTTAATAAAGGAGACCATAGTATGTGGTGCTTAAGCTTTAAACGAAATTACGTGATATGTTTTATTTAAAAGTAATTGAATTGAGACAAGTTTAAATTATCAGTACAAAAATAAAAAAAATACCTATATTACGAAAAACTACTGATAGCATAAGTTTTCGAAAAGCTTATACGTCTACTAAAAGAGCCTCTATTTTATACAAGTTTTATTGATGAATATCTTTCATTTTTTATCGCGCAACATTCGTCTAAAATACTAAACTTTCTTAATTATTTTTACAATTTTTACATTATGATTGGCTTCAAAATTTTTTAAGCAGTTTTATTGAAATCTAGAAAATATACGTTGACTACAAGTATACATTAATTAATAAAATACAATTAAAATTCTGCATTTCCGCGCTAATTATATACTATAAGTAATAGCTATAAGTACTGGCTTTCAAAAAGTTCAATTTTCATTAAAAAAAAAGTCATGTCCGTCGTAGAATCATCTACGGTGTTAACACCCCACGTGAAATATCATATGAGATCTCATCTGCAATTTTATATATTATGGGATCTCATATTATAAGATCTGATATCCGAAATTCTCATATGAGATCTCATATGATATTTTCACGAGGGTCTAAATATCTCCTTGTTCAACGTATAGAGGAAACAGCACCTGTTTTACCTCCAACCGACAACTATTGCCAACGTAAATTTTCTTTTCTGACACTTAGTAAAATAGCTCTTTTTTCACAGTATTATATCGAAATATTTTTCATACTTACGATCTGAGTGTGAAGTAGGTGCGTTTGATTGCTGATGACTTTCGTGAGCTACTGATGGCTTTCCTGAATAATAAAAACATCATCAATAAATATACGAAGTAAATATTTTATAAATTGTTAATTAAAATCATAATAATATACCAGAATTCGTTGGATAGGGAGCACTCGGTTGATGACTCACTGATCCACTCGGAGTATGTGTATTTGGTACATGATGCGATGACGGATTTGATGGAGTATACGACGGCTTTGGTGCTACGATATTTATCAATAATGGATTAAAAAAAACTACCATCGAATAACAGGTTTCGTTACAAATAAGAATACATATGTAAATTAAAATCCTTTATTATTATTCATAAAAAAAATGTCAGTCTCGAAAGATGTTAGACATTTTTCGCCGAACATTAATTTAACGTGAAAAACGTTTTAGGCAGATACACATGAAAAAAGAAAGAGCTTATATTTAGAAAAGAAAATGGAAATACCTGAAGGTCTGCCGGATTCGGCATGTAGGAAGTCCGACGAGGACTGTCTTACAGGTGCGTGGTAAGCAGGCACTGATGACGAAGGTCTGTTCACTACCAATAATTGAAGGTAATTAGTGTTTTTAGAAAAAATAATTGATCTAACTTATAATGCAAAGATTCGTAAACTACTTAATATTTTAAGGTATTAATGTTTACGTTATAAAATATAAAATACATATCACATTTTGCAGACTTTAAATGAGTACGAAAATCCCCTTTATTTATGAATTCAAATTGTCAAAATATAACTGACGAAAACGAGGTGAAAGCGCGCGCGCATAAATACATATGGGTCGTCGTTTATATTTGACCTGAATTATTACTGAAACGTATCTGATTGTACAGTGCTCTGTAAAATAAAATAAGTCTTAAAATCAAAAATTCATTTTAATTTAGTAAGAGATATTTTAGAAATTCGGTAAATGTAAATAATATACGTAGTTCCTACTAAAACTCAATGAGAATTCAAGATCGAAATGCTTACAACGAAGATTGTTAAAAAAAAACGTAAAAATAATACACGATAAAATCATCCTTCAAGATATATTACTTTAGTTCATTATATACATATATAGATATACACATATTAACGCGTAAATATATCTCAAGTCAAAAACTGGTTTGATAAAATCTTGTCTGAGAAACCTTATTTTTTGTACCTTTTTTTCAGATACAATCAAGTTCTACATTATTGTATAAAAGATATTATATTTATTTAAAAAAACGTGAATAAAAATTATAATCTTCGATATTGAAAACTTAGTATGTATTATTGCGCATAGCAATTGCGTTTTAATTCCATCTTTACAAATAGAAAAATGACTAATAAATTAAAAGAATACACGATTGCTCTTATCGGATGTAACGCAAAGAAACTAATGATGTATGGTTTGTAGATAAAAACGATGCTGTTCAACGGACTTTCAAGTTCGAAAGAAATATTTCAAACTATTTTCCAAGATTCATAATATTAATATTAAAACGATATATTCATTTTTTATTTAATATAACTTTAAGTTAATTTATACAAACAGAAAAATTAAGTTTGCTCTTTAAAAAATTCAGTTCACCCGCATACACGTGCACTAGTTTTATCTGTTTGCCGTTGTACTTTCCGAAGATGAGTCAAAAGGTAACTAACTGACGTAAAAGACACAATACGCGCCTTTGACTCACCTTTGTGTTCACCACAATGTAAGATATACAGAAATTAACATTTTCTCGTTATATTATACAAATATACGAATGACGTGATTGTGTTTACCTGATGTACTCGACGGTCGACTTATGCCGCCGAATCTACTTCCAGAGGATGTCCTTGATCCAGATGAGGAGGATGTCCTCGATCCTCCCGAATATCTTTTGGCGCTTGCGCTGCAGCTGCCTGCAAAGTTTTATAACAAACGAATCGATTATACTTGCAACTGCGTGGAATTTCGTCGAATTCACATTATTATATTTATATACACGTTTAGTAATTTTGCCGGTCGACGATTACGAAAGATAATTGAATACAGTAAACTGAGAAGCAAATTACAATAGAAAAGTGAGCAATAAAAATGGTTTTGTAGGAAATAAAAGGAAAATTTGAATTCCAAATAGAGAAAAATAAATTTTCTTCACTTAATAGTTCCACGAACTAAGCGTTGAGATAAAATTCCCGGATAAGGATGTATAATTTATTTCCTTTAAAATCCACGAGACACGCAATTGATATACATATACACATATAATATATATTCAAGCGACGTTAGAAGATGGTAAATATTACGCGACCAATAAATTCTAAACGATAACGCCAGTCAAAGTTCGTTACGCTTCAATTAAAAAAAAAAAAGAGAAAGACTGAATAAACCGTCGTTTCTTCGAGAAAATCGGTTATTCACAAAAAACAAGTAAAAAAGCGCGAATATCACTTACACAGCACAAGCACAACAATAAAAATGTTCAATACGCGAAGCTTCATGATGTCTTCACGAGTAATTAGCGCGCAGCATCCACGCGACGCGGGATGAACGAGGGCACACGCACACTATATAAATTTAAGAGACACACGCGCAGCGATCGCTTCGACGGATCGGACAGCACTGATGCCGAGCGCAGCGATCGGCAATGTTTATATAAGACCTTTTTCGTCGCTATCTCGCGGCCGAACTCGCAAGCGTCTCTTTCGAGAAAGAGAGAATATACGCTTATGGCGCTGAGGCGAACGCGTGCCAGGCGGGATATTCGTAAGCGCGCGCGTGTTTTCCCCGCGCGATGCGATATGGAACACAGATGGCAAAAGGTCAAGACGGAGCTGCGCGTCGAGATACTTACACCGTGACCATCGACTCTCGGCCGGACGATATATATATATATATATAGTATATGCGCGTACATATGTCAGATGCGACGTGGCTAAAAAACCCCGATCTAACGGATTTCACGAGGCTGTGTTTCGCGTCACTGAGAATTATCGAATGGCATTTATCGCGTATACACACTATATCTGTATCGTCGCAGAATAAAATTTTATCGTCCACCAATTTTCAGAGATGTAGCTCAGATACGGCCGTTCGAGGAGAGTGGATTTTCCAACTTTTCGTCGGTAAAAAGCTCAATAGTCCTTTTGTTCTTCGTTCTATAATAAAATGTTTAGCGATTTATTCTTGGCCATCATCGTTATGTTGACGTACATTTATCCGCGGTAAAAATAAAATTGCGCGATTTGTCGATGTAAGAGCATCTTTCAATTTCACAGAAGCGCGAGACGTAAACTCTAGTAAATAAGTGACTCACCGACGATGTAAAAAATTTAATGTATTGAATACGCTCATAAGCGCCGTGGATATGAAATACAGCAGAAAATTTGATTTTTAATTTACGCCGCCAATAGCGTCGATTAACATCGATGTGTAAACAGTTTATTATTATCATGTATTGGAAAATAATCCGAATTTGTACAGCTGTGCTCTGCCGGAATAGATGTTAAGTTCTACCATTATTAAGATGTATGCTTATGAAAGTGCACAAACATATATGTATATAGTTTACAGATTTCTTCGTCATCTCTATAATCAACCACAAAAAAAAGTTATTAATAAGTATAGTATCTCTATACCGCAAACAAATGATCCAGTAATTAGTGATACGTGAATGCAATAAAAAATTTACGAAATGTTTTATGATTATGCATTACAACTTTTAATGATATTACACTGATAAAAATAAAATCTTCCCGGAAATATACCTAATAATAATTTTATCTAACAATGTAAAAATGCATTCTTATAAAACCGGTGTTTCTTGGAGTATACGTTATTCACGTGAATCATCTTTTTACTAACGAATATATATTTCACACTTAACAGTAAGATGCAGAACTCTAAAAAATAATTGACTATAGAGAATGGGTTTTATTATTATTATTTACACTTTGATGAATGACTCTCATTTATCTAATGAAATAACTTCACTACTGTAAAAGAACATTCTTTTTTTTACGGTATTGAAAATAATACTCGCTGATGTGAAAACTAAAATCAGCGACCGAAACTTAAAAGTAAATACACACAATATATATCTTACTGATAAGTATACAATAAGTGAATGTATTTTTAAGGGCGTTCACGTCAATCTATAGTCTATCATATACTACATCGTAACATTATTCATGAATTTTTTGTTCAAATTTAAACATTAAAAAGACCATTTTTTAAATTTAAGTTTAGATTTTATAGATATACCTAATCTCTTCCAGTATTAATTTTGATCATGTTAGTTTACTCTACAAAGTCCTCGTTCTTCATTTAATTAAATATTGATTTTCGGAAACTTCTTCAGAAAATGGTAACATAACTTTACTGAAAAATTCTACATGGCTTCAAAGTGGTTTCCACGTGGTCTCCTCATGTTGCCCATATAGCTATGAAGCCATACGGAATCATGCGGCATAGGGATCTTTCTTACATATATTATATTACTTACTTTACAACGACCCGAAATCACTGAGCTTATCTTCTTTTCGGTCTCATCTCCCTATCTGGAGTCGAGAAACAAATAAATAAATAATTTTTGTATCGATAAGTATGGGTACCTCACAATCGATTCCCATATTTCTAGTGTGGGTCCCATTGTTTTGCTTGCCAGTATAATATCTCTGCAATGGCTTTTTCAGTAGAAGGACGTTTAAAACTTAGAATAGCCGTTTTCGATAAAACAAGTTTATATTGATAGATCTTAATATTTCTTCATCTTCTAGAAAATTAATTACTTATTTCATAGATATTCTCAGATAAAAAATAGAATACTCTCAACCTTGAGAATTTTCTTCGTTCTTAATTCTAATACTGATTTTACGACAATTTTCCAGAACGTAAGTCAATCTTTTCTTCTAACAGATGTCAGCAAAAACTGAAAACGGTATAATGTCAACATAACATATAGTATGGAATGATGTATATATATATATATATATATATATACTAAAATGAAAAATGTTGCTGCACCAATTGATATAGGACACCAATCGTTAGGTCTCGTGTAGAAAAAAAGACATTTACAAAGCTAATTCTAGTTTTGCTGATGTCCTAATGAAAACTGCGGTGTTTTGCATCACTCTGAGGTCTTTAGTCTCATAATTGCAATATGGAACCAACAATCTAAGAATAAAAATAGTGTATGATGGTGACTTCACCAGTAATTAAACGATTAATTGGATGAACGGGTCACGTGATATTTTTAATCGCTTTATTAAAAAAATGTTCATTCACTAGTGTCTGTTCAACCCTGACATGCTGAAGGTTCAACCATTGGTAAAGTATATATATTTATCATAAATGTACTCAATCATTAAGGACTAAAATAGATACTTGTGAGTTTACATGGAAAGTACACTGCACTCTACGAAAAACGGATTTTAATAAGGCTTTGAGAGTCGATTTCTGGTATCTAAAAATGGATCCTGGTGTTCCTATAATTTCATCTTATAGGCTTTTCCCAATCTCAAATATGCTCTATTTAATTTAAAAATGTCTCTTTTATTGACTGTTTGTTTGCAAGTACTTATGATACGAAAATGAGAAAAAGGTAATAAAATTAGACAGGAAAAGTTAAAATTTTACCTTTGTTTCATTAGAAAATATTATTTTTTCAGAAAATTATAAGCAATTAAAAATAGCGTGAGAAAATATAGTTAAAAATACAATGCACTAAATCGTTTAAACAGAAACAAAAATTTTTCTCTGTTTTCTGAAGTTATCGTTGATTGCTTATAATTTTCTGAAAAATCAATATTTTCTATAACGAAACAATTAGGCTTCAATTTTAGCCTTTCGCTTGTCTACCGTTGTTGTAATGTTTTTTCTCCGTTTCGTCTCATAAATACTGGCAACATATTTAAAATAAAATTTTTTTTTTCGTTCTGTTGGAAAAATATTTTTAGGAAATTATAAGCAATCCAAGATAGCGGAAGAAAATGATTGAAAATACTACCCATTAAATCGTTTAAAAAGAAGGAAAATTTTTACGGTTTTCTTACGTTATTTTTGATTGCTTATAATTTCCTGAAAAATAAATATTTTTCTATCAAACATAGATTAAATTTGAGCTATTCCTATTTACTTTTATAATCTTTATATTTATAATCATATTATAAATACTATCAAAGTGAAAAACAATATAGAAGACATAATTTTTTTAACGAAATAGAGCATTTTGAGATTAGATTTCCCACATATCTCGAGAAAAAGGCCTATTGAGATGAAGTTGGAATTAGAAATTATGGAGATACAATTAGAAATTCCGGGCTTCATTTGTGGATACCAGAAATTTACTCTCAGAGTACTGCTAAAATCCGTCTCCTGGAGGGTATGCACTCTTCATATGTTGGTTTTGCGCACTCGCAAATGTGTGGGAATTGCCTATTTTGCGTATCTAATTATTGCGTGTTTATTTCTAATTCCTTGACACCTATCAAAACATTATTACTATACTTTTTCCAGTTTTTTAAATAACATTTTTACTTCATTTTCACAAAAAAAGGAAATTACTTCTCAATCAATTTATGTACGATCAATTTATATTCGTACTATATAACAGGATTATTTAAGGACTAATACATAATCTCTTAGTATAATTCAATTTATTATCATTGTGGTTCAAATTTAAGATATGATTTTTTCAATAAAATTTTGGAGTGATGTTTTGTTTACGAGATTCATTCGTTTTATTCTAATCTTCAGATCACCTTGACAGTAAGAAAATCCTACATACTCAGAGTAGTATATGTATACAATAAGTGAGGGGCTGTGTGAACGGTTCTTAAAGATTTGACCTGATTGAAATAAATGATTCTGCATGATATGTTCCAAATTGGATATTTCTTTGTAAAATAAACATAAAAATGAATATAGTTTAAGTAAAACATGGAAAAGTTGAGTATCTCTTTTTTAGTTTGTAAAGGATATAAAAATAATTTTTACCTTTTTGATGAGATATTTCTTTGTAAGATCCGCTGGTTGAGGCTTTATACGAAGAGGAGCTAGTTTTCCGCGTATTCACATCATCTGTAATATTTTAAAGTTCCTTTCGAATTTCAATATAGTAGTTTTTGATATTTGTTCTAGAGGGATTATTCTCGCACGAGTGTGAGTTTACACAATTACACGAGTCGAGAATTATCTCTCGCACGTGTATCGAACTAATTTTTCAAAACGACGGGTGGAAAGTCCGAGTTTGCACACGCTTGCGCAAACTTTGGTAGGAATCAACCTTTTTTTAATTCTTAAAAAAGCAAATGAAAGCTCATTTTGTCTAGTTGTATTTTCTAATTAAAAATATTACTTATGTCGACTGTAATTTACTATCCACTGATAAGAATTTTTCCATCGGTCTTACAGTCTTATAAATTAAATTAATTAATATTAATGGCAGTCAAATTGCCCTTGTTTATAATCACCCCCGTAGAATCTGAAATAAAAACTTGAGTAAGCCTGGAAAAAAAATATTGTTAGCAAAGGACAAGTTCTTTTCTTTTATCCCCACCACTATCCACATTCCCCTCTCTAACAGCCCATTTTAACCTAAATTAATAAAGAATGATAAATGTTATCTAATTTACTTGACTCCACCATTAAATTTACATTATTCCGATTTCTTCGTATGTGAATACTTTCAAGGCTTTCCCTCTTATATTTATTCTTAATCCCCTGTTCCAAAATATCCATACTCCCAAAATCGAAAGAATGCAAACAATTTA
>JAPYZO010002590.1:0-15399 GCA_030522905.1 Torymus flavipes | reverse complement strand
AATTTTGCCAGTTTTGAAAAGTGCGTATGTCATGAAAATGCTGATAAAATCACCCAAAAAAAATTCCGAGCATAGTATTTACATACACGGAGCGCCTGGCAGAATTATTTTTCCAAATAAATGTTCGAATGTTTAATTATTAAATAATGAAATTGGGTTGATTTTGAAGTTCACATCGCCTTAAACTCATTTTATCCTCAGTTATAGCATTTTCAAGAAAAAAGTTTGGTGTTACTTTTCTCTGAGAGTGGTTCATCAATTTTCATGGGCTGGGTGGTAAATTGTTCGTAATTTATGAGTTTGGGCCCTAAGAGTTGCAATTTTAAGGATTTTATGTTTAAGTATTTTTTTCATGTCAAAAACTGATTTTTTTGCCATAACTTTTTCCATTTTTCTGAATTTTTAGGGTTTTTAGCAACTCTTAGGGCCGAAACTACATAAATTACGAACAATTTGCCACTTATCCCATGAAAATTGATGAACCGGTCTCAGAGAAAAGTACTAAGGCTAAAGTTGAAATTTTAATGTTTTCAAAAATAAGGCTTTAAAGATAAATACCATAAATCATAAGCCATCGTTTCCCCCATTTCTTCTCCTTCTTGAAACTCAGTTTCCTACACCTGAGACCCCGTTCTCTCACATGAAATGGTTTAAATATAAGGTCTGACACCTTGCAATCTGTTCATGTATATAATCTTATTCCAGTAGCATCCATTCCATTTAAAACATCATACTGAGTTATATAATTATTTGTAATACTAAGATAAATGTGGAATATGCAGCAGGTCATATGAAATATGAAAGCCCAATTGAAATTTTAGAAGCTAACATAATCCTGGCCAAAAGTGTATTAATACGTCAAAGTTGGTAAAATCATTTTTTTCCATGATCACTTTATTATACGTATTATTCATACATATACTTGCATTCAAGCCTCTATTTATATTACTTGTGTGCTAAAAAGCCTTGTTGGTTTTATGTGCAGATGCGTCTTGATACTTATTGTAGTGTACAACTCTTCTCAATTATTGAATAATATCCTAAAATAGATATATTTTGATTCAGTCGATCAGAATTATCACTGCTTTTTTCTTCATACATTTAATTTAGATTTAACTAAATCTTGACAATTCATATTTTTCGTTTGAATATCTGTATTTAATTTTCATATAATATAATCCTGTCTAGAATTGAAGCACTTTTCAAATTTCAACAAAACTGTCACTGCAAGTTTATATTATTAAACTTGTAAAAACTTTTCAGATGTACCTTTACATATAATACACATTAAATTAATAACACATTATATTATAACACATTAAATTTTCACTTCTCGATTTACCTTCAAACAAGTAAAAATATTAAAACACTAAGAGAAAAACTATGCATAACAACAAACTCTGCTGAAATCACATGGCTGATGGTTATGTTTATATGGCTATGTTTACGCTGCTAGTAGCAGACAAGCTATAATGTATTTGTAACATAGGTTTTAAAAAAGAGTATTAATATAGTAAATGGCTGAATTTTCTCGTCCCATATGGAAGTCGCAAAATACTAAATGTATTACAGTGCTTTACATTGAGTATTAAAAGGAATCATAATTTTTTTAATTTTCAGAAAAGCCAATAAAAGCTAATTTTGTCTAATTTTATTTTCTATTTTTGAAATGATATTTAAAATTCCTCAGAGATAAATAGTTACTGTTTTAAGAAAAGGCTTTTTTCAAACCTATTTTCAAAAGAATGCTAAAAATGTTCAGAACTTCAGTTTTTTTAGTGTTAGCGTTTAACATTGCAGCTTTCTTCATATCTCTACACCCAAAAATCTATCCCAAAGTTTCAGCCGAATCCTTGATCCGAATCTCTGTCCCTCTCCTAGTAAAAATATCTAGAAGCTGAGATTTATTGAGCGTTATGGTCTAATATTCCATCATTCAGATCGCTGACAGTTTCCTAGTATGAATGAAAAATAATAATTACGTGTAAAAAAAATTAGTCTGGCAGTGGTCTAGGAAAGGTCTGCCTGAACTAGTCTGGTTAAAGTATGGGCTTGCTACGGCCACTATGCCAGACTAATAATTTTTTTTTCTCAAACAAGCCTGGAAAAGCGCCAGAATTTTCATGAAAATAATAGACTTTTTGTTAGACTTTTTCAAAATATTGCCCAGTAAACAATACATCGCTGATCGTTATTTTTTCTTATTTTTCTAAAATTAACGATTCCCAAAGTATATTACACTGAATCTGGTTCTATAATAATCACTAATTATTTAAAAACATACAATAAAGTTACCGATTTGTAACATAATATTACAGAAAAAAGCTGTTCTTCCGCAAAGTAGAAATCCATACTACTCACGAACCTCATTGCCATTTCTAACAAAGAAACGTCTAGCGGGCACGCGCCGAAAGAAAACGAAATTCGGCCCGACGCAGACGCCAAGGCGGGGGACAAAAGTCGCGCGTCCTGAACATCGCAAAGTCGGACAGGCTCGAAAGTGAACCTCGATAAAAGGAAAAACGCCTGTGCGCGCGGCGTAGGCGACACTTGTGATGCACCTCGGCGCCCGTCAATTAAAATTCCCGATGGCACGCGCACGCGGCGGCGACGCTTGCCAAATGGTTCACACGCGCCTGAGCCCCACCCGGGCCCCGCGGGTCCTATAAAAGAAAAAAATGGCCAGCGGCTCAATGTAGTGCTACCGGCTCGTCTGCAGCGCGAACTATCCATTATGAGGGTCATTATCGTCCTGGTGTGTTGCGCGTTGGCGGTGGTGAGTGCTGAGGGTGACAGCGTCGAGAGGTTCGAGGCACGGCTCGCCTCGGCCATGGACAAGCTCAACGGCGAGGACACGATTGGTATTTACGGCGACATGCTCAGCCTGGAGAAGGTGGCCGTGGAAGAAGCAGATGCAGCTAACGAGGCGACGGAGACGGATCCGCTGGTGCGGAGGATCGACGACTTCCTGAAAAGTCGCAGGCTGAGGTTACGATTGCCGAACGACGGCTCATCGGCCGACTACTTTGGCAGAGCCCTGGGCGAGAAGGACGTGGGTGTGGAACTCCGCGGTCTTGTGCACGGCGCGTCTGAAGGTGAGCTTGGTGGTTTTGGTATTTGGGTACTTTGAAACACATATCAGTTAATGGAGCCGAAAAAGGTTTTATACAAATATTTTTTATTTTTATTATTATTTTTTTAGTTTTGCATTAATAGATAAATGAAACAATAAATTGAAATAAGGAAATTTAGTATTAGGAGTAGAATCTGATTTCTTCAACTATAATCCGTATTGGTCTCCTTTTTTAGAATCATTTTTCGTTAAGTATAATTCGTAATAGTGTCCATCAAATATCTGTAATTGCTCATTTACATAATTTATACATATGATAACGATATCAATTCATTTGCATTTTTTATTTTATAACCTATCCATTTCTGTGAATTTCTTGCAAAATTAAGTCTCTAATAAATTAGAATACAAAATACATATTTTGAAATTGTGGAAGATGACCAACCCCCTGTCCTGCGTAACATCCTCCATAACTCGTAATATCTGATAGCGGAATATATAGAATAATATCCTTAAAAAATGTCCAACTGGATTTAGCTAGAATATTCAACCACAATCCAATAAAAATCTAACTGTAATCAATTAAATTCCATCTGTCGTCCGGTGGAAGCTAGACAACGGTTGCAGTACTGACTATCCCGGTTTAGGGTTCAAGCGATGTCACGATATTGCCTCCAGTTTGGCATATGGTGTCTAGGTTTAGCTGTCTTGTATATATGTTTTTAAACTTGCTTTTTAATATAAATAAACTTAAAAATGAGTTTCTTTTTGCATAAATTAGATTAAAGGATTACAAATCAATAAATAGATTTTAGAGTTAAAAAAAAGTTCGTTTATTGGTTCTAAAAACGTAATTTATCTATAATCGTCAATATCGATCTCTGTATTGGGTACTTTACCTTACCTAGCAATTTTGAAATTTTCAAGCAAGAGCTCTTAGAGTAAAGTAACTATCAAACATAACTCATTTTGAAAAATGAATTACACGAAATTTGATAGATTTTTTATTATACTTACGGACAGTAGTGAATGGTGATTATTACGTTTTCTTGAATTTACTGGAAGAGCACCACAATGAAGTGGTCGAAACGTCGAACATTTTGCAACAAAGTATGTATTTTCATTGTTAGACACCTACCTACTAGACAGTGCGACCTAAATTCAAGAAAACGTAATCACATGAAAATTATTCTGGAATAGTACATTGTAGAACTAGGGAGGAAAGTTGACTTTTTCTAGCGAGGATAATGATTGAGTACGAGTGGTACACGATCAGTGCTCAAAATCATCATCCGAGTCTGAAAAAATCAATTTCTCCCTTGTTACACATAGTCCTTCTTTTAATAAGTGCAGGAATAGGATCTTTTTTTGCATGAAAAGTGGATGGGTATATCGAGTCGTCATAACCGCAGACTAAGTACTTTTCCTCACACTACTGCAGGAGGCTTCGCTAGATACTCGAAATGCTCGATTTTCCATTCAATTTTCTATGAAGGAAAGAGTCTTTTTCATGCACCTATTGAAAAAAATTGTTATATAACTTTCCAACCAAATTCCGTTATTAAGTATTGCAATTTTTAAGTTTGTGTTCGTCTTTGTTAATTTTAAAATTTTCGAAAAATAAACTACGAAAAATTATTACTTAAAAACTATTTTTGTTTATTGTAAATGGCAAGTAGCGATGTAGTATCAAATTGAAGCTTATAGCCCACTTCAGAGGGTTATAAAAAATTATTACTGGCTGATAAATTGCAGTGCGCTTTTGTGTCAAGTAATTGTCTTTTACAATAATATTAAAGTTTATAAAATTGAAATTTTAGAAATTGACTAATAGATTAAATTATAAAAAACTAATGAAAACAAATATTCAAAGTATAACTATAGTGATATTGGAAAAATTGGATTTTATTATTGTAAAATGATGCCATTCCTCTTCTATTCACGTGTGAATCACACACTTATCTCAATATTGCAAAAAGTATAGATACCTTCTAAAAAATTCACAATTACAGAATAATCTTTTATCATTATTCTAACAAACGACAAGGTTGCAAAATAACATTTTTATATTATGTTTTTTTAGTTAATACAAGGTGTCATAGTTATCTTTTTATCAAAAAATAATCGTACTATCAAACAATACATACTAACATAATATGGTTTGTAAATTTCACAAAAAAATTAATTTAATTCAAATGATCGACTAAAGATTCATTATTGTCAGAGTTATATTACGTAATATTCATTTTTTTCATATTATGACAACAAAGGAATATAAACATTAACAAAGTAATCAACTTAATTAAATTAGTATAGTTTATATTTTCAGTTTTAAAATATCAGTTGTTGCTCATCAAAATTTTATCAAAATTTTTTTTTCCAAGATCCATTAAACATTTGGCTTATATATTTGTAACTGCTATGTGAAGAAGAACATTATGAAAAGGAAATTCTCTGCCATGAAAAATTGTTTGTATAAATCATTGCTAAACTAATCTTTATCTTTTATACTTTCAATATTGAATATACGTGAAATAAGTTTATTCATATATTAGAATATATTATAATGTTATTCACTTATTTCACTTTTAAAATGAATATATTATAATGAAAATTGATTTTTTTTTTGTTCAAACTATAATTATAAGCGTATATTGGTAATTATATTACTTATACAATTTTAGTAATATGAAAATTTTCGCGTAAACTATAATATTATTATTTTATATATCATAAAATACTTTAGAAAAACAATAAAATATTAAACGATCATAAATTACCAGTATAAAACAGATTTTACTTTAAAATTTTCTCTATGTTTAAAAAAAAGCTTTTTTCCGAACTACGTTATTCTCGTATTCTATTTTGTTCATGTTGAATTTATAATTTTACGAAGTATTGGGGCATTTATCGTTCTTCAATTCATTACGAATACCAAATGACAGTTACAATTTCAAAAAGCTGCAAAATCAGAATAAAAATAACGGAAAATTCTTTTGAAAAATCTATATTCAGTTCCGAAATTGTCTTAACAAAGAAACGGAAATCATTCATAACGTTTTCCGAATCTCAAATCTCGATATACGGATGCTTTCGAACACACGAGAAATGCAAGATACACCCAGAGGCGGCGGTCGCGTGGTAATGCGCCTGGACTGCGGGCGCGCTTGCGGTCTTATACGCGCCGGAGAAATGGGTAATGGGGCCAAGTCCTCTCTCGCTCTCTCGACAAACGAATTCCACACGTCTAAGTGTACTTTCCTTTGCCGCCGTACACACCCATCGCCACATGTATATTCAAATTTCCGCATTCCTAAGCGACGGTTTTTGTTAAACACACGTCCGAATGGTCGAAACCTTCAAATATGAGAATCAAAGTATCGCTTGGAAGAGAATATCTGAATGAATTATTCTGGATATTCGTTGTATTAATGCTTACAAATGTAAGTTGATTTAGAAATGCTTTATAATAATTAATAAAAAATTATCTTGATTTAGTGCGTCAAATTTTAGTACTTCAATTATTTTGAAACATTCATCGAAGTCTATTGTCAACATTAAAGTGAGCCAATTTTCACCTCTCTTTCAAGTAAAAATATCATTAAGATTATTCATTAGAATGATACGTGAATTCTACCTGAAATAATATTTTACAAGTTACTCATAATAACTACTCTCTACCGTATAGTTATTAAAAATTAAAAGTATTGAGATCTTCTGATTTTGACAAATATAAAAATTGCATTTAAAAAACCATTTGCAATAAATTTGTACCAGTGAATTAGTACAAAATAAAATGTAAGTTTAGGTATTAATCACATTTCAGGTTTACAATAAATGCAATAAATTTTTAATTATCTGAGCAACCTCATTCCACATTATATGGAAATTAAAATTATCTACGATTGCTTTTGTGATACTTCTCTTGTTTACAAAATTTTCTTAAGCATATTTAAATTTATTTAAAATCTCATCAGTTATTGATAAGTACTTAAAAAAAAAAAATTGTAATGTTTATGAATTATTTTATAACTAAATTGAATGTTATTTTGAGGACGATAAAATTTTAGAGTGAATTATTCTAAAATTTTAAATGTTGTCGCTTCTATATTAGTTCAGATTGCTTTGAATTTTTTTTTACTCCAATGTAACAATGTATTGAATTAGCAAAGAAAAGTTTTTAAATCTGTCTTAAGTACTTGATTAATACAAAATTATCTCTGCTTACATGCTAAACATACGGCAAAACTACACTTCAACTAACTTTTTTTCCCTTAACAACTAAGACAACGAAAATCGCGAAATGCGCAATAAAAATTAGCCGCGGCATTGCGAACCGTAATCCGTGCCACTTCTTGCCCCTGTCTCTCTCTCTCTCTCTCTCTCTCTCTCTCTCTCTCTCTCTCTCTCTCTCTCTCTCACTCACTTACTCATTTCTTCTCTATCACCATAAGTAGGTCGAGAGGAGGATGTGCGCCGAGAGTATTTTTCGGGTATCCGGGACCTTGCGCCTCGAAGAAAGTAGGCTCGAGGACGCGCACCTGACGCTGCGTCTCTCTCTTTCTCTGTCGACCCCCTTTCATCTCTCTCGCTCCCCCAGGGTGACAGGTACTTTCTCTCCAAAGGGACTCGGAACCCGTGTAATGCCTCCGAGCTGTAAAAGTCACCGCGGACAATGAGCGCTTTCACTTCGGGAGGAATTTTTGCCGTTGACTTTTATTCGATGCGCGCGATGCATTTGCAATTGGTAGACCATAGATTTCTCGATGAGTTTTTTTAGTTAATCTTTAATCTTCTAGTGGCTAAGGCCATTTATAGATGTATTGGAGAGCATGATGAGTAATCAATATGTAACGTAATCAAGAGTGTTCCTATTTATAATTTATTTAGCGAATAATTTATAATTCTAGAATAGGTGCAGTGTAATTAAGAAAATACTTTGTACATTTTCCGGTATGCTTCCTATTCATATCGAGGTCATGTTATATTTAAAGATAATTTTATAATTATATATTTAAAAACAGGGCTAATATAAATAAGTCGGTTTTTTAAAAAGATAAATTATAAGAAGAAATATATACGCTGAAGAAAGATACCAATGTATCAAGGCAGGCCTTTCTGTCAAAAGTTCAATTATTATTAATTTGGTTAATTATTCAAAGTTTGTTTTTGTAAGATTATATGAAACATTCACGTAAGAATAGTTTTCCAAACAATATTGAAGACGTAAAGTATGATAATTCACTTTTCATACGACAAAAAAATGTATAACGTTGAAAACCGTATGTTATTCTTGATCGTGGACACGCAGTTGCAAAAGCATTCCGGTACAAAAAAACCAATGACCAAGTTATTGAAATTCTCCATACTTCATCATAAACTGACACATCAATAAACCCAATGACGTTTACATCTCTCTACGCAAGCCTCACACATTCTCATCTTCTGTTACAGCCCGCACAAAGCTGAAGCGCATCGTTCTCCCGATCCTGCTGGCACTGAAGTTAAAGGCCGCGATTGTCCTGCCGATCGTCATCACGCTGATCGGTCTCCTGGGCATCAAGGGTCTCGGAGCCGGTCTCCTTGCCCTGCTGCTCTCTGGTGCGGTCGCTTTGAAGGCTCTGCTCACACCGCCACCTTCATACCCAGCTCGCGTTAGCTACGCCCGTCCGTACGAGATCCACCACGACCACTGGCACCGGGCTTCTCAGGCTGCTGCCGAGGAACAGGCGGCGCTGCCCATCGTGCCCGTGAACCAGCCCTACCGTGGCTGGGCGCCAGAGTTCGGCGTTGATCCCCAGGCATTCAACCCCTACCAGGAGTTGCCCTGAGCGCGATCGTTTAAGTGCGCGTGCGCGGAACTATGTGTGAGTTTCTGTGTGTGTAACTGTCTTGTAGGGACTTATCTTTCCCGTTCTTCCGTTCTGCTTGTAATTTATTATTTATTATTTATTGTTGACTCTTAATAAAGTGTGCTTGTTCTTTTTTTGATAAGTTGCTGCGTTGTTTTATTTACCTTGGTGATGATTATTTATAGTTATTGGGTAAGCATTTTCTTTAAGTTTCTTTAAGTTGTTCTTTAAGTTCTGAAACTATTTCCGATATTCGATTTTAATATATAAACGAGTATTTTACTTTCGAGTTCTCGATTTACTTTGAATTTCTAAACTTTATATATAACTTTTCTTTTCTTTAGCTAAGTAGTTGAAATTTTTGAAAGAAAAACTATCAACATATGAGTAAAGTTTGAGATAAAACCCTGACTCGAGAGGTAAGATGCCCTGATTATTAGAATAAATCTATGATCATTGGGATTCATATTAAATTATTTTCCCCGAACTAATCTAGATTTGAATTTTTCAACTATATTAAAAATTTATTTAAACTCAGAAACTAAATTCAGCGTATTTGCATTTAAAAAAAATTTCTCAAAACCTTATCGTTAAAACTAAACTTAAAAATTACATTTAATTACAAAAAATCGTTTGCCATGCACTCGCAGTTCTTACATCACCAATATTGTAATCACAAAAATTAAAAAACAATACTTTCACAAGGAAAAAAATTGAGGAGCAACGAGTAAACAATATATAATTGCACATCTCCTTGGCGCACAGCATATCCTTAAGCAGCGGAAATCAAAAGCATATTGATGCACTCTACTATCTATAAGCAATGCTGGTAAGAAAATTCTACCATTTCCGTCCATTCAAACCTCGAAAAAATTCGTGCTCTCCTCGCGAGTCGCAATCGCGCATCTCTAACTCGCAGTTCGCGCGCGTCGAACGGTATATTCCGGTGCGCGCGTGCACCTAATTGCCCCGCGCACATATATACGCACACACATCAACACACACACACATGCACACATAGAAGCACTAAACATTTTCCCGAAGCGTGAGCCATCCACATAATCCATATAGCTATGCTCCGTGCGGCCAATTATGCCTCTTCCACTTTTCTCCTTGCCCTCTGTCTCTATCTGCTTCGGCGTCGAATTAATGGAAAGAAGATGCGCGCGCGAGAGGCCGATGACCCAGTTGTCCGCGAACGGACGGAAGAGGGTCAGGCGCCCGATGACTGGACATAGAGAAGAGAGATGCGCCCGGGGAGACGACGGTGTTTTCGTTCGTAAGCGTATGTATACGGGAATTCGAGAAGGCTGCTGCCGATCGTTCGTCCATGATTTTTGGGTACGCAAGAGGTTCCCACGCGCGGTTATATGGAAGTCGTAAATCCCGAGACTTGACTGTCGGCGCGTCATTGATGGTAGTATAGTATGGACGAATGGCGTGGTGTCAGAGAGTTTGCTGTTTTTACTGTAAATAGTTGCGTGGTGGTTGAGTTTTCACGATCGTGGATATAAAAAGGAAGCTCAAAATTTTGCATGGGTGATCGTCATTTTAATAATAGATCTGTATTTGATTATTTTAATGAAAAATTCTACGTTAATAAATTGAGATGAAACCAGTAGTACGATGCTTTCAACTATTTTATCGTTGAAATTGTTAATAAATAGTGAGAGTAGATATTTTTTTATCTATGACATGTAGCTTTTAGTTTATATATAAAATTCTGCCTATCATAAAGACATTGAATGAGATCTGATTATACGAACTATACAATAATTCTTTTTCTATACGTTCAAAGTCACTGTTTGAATGAAATTATTTTTTCCATATCCGTTATCCAATATAATTCTAGCAATCCATTACGATAAAAATATTATATGGGAACCGGAAATGTTAATCATAAGAAATGAACATACAGAATGAAGTTATTGAAAAATAATATTGTCCTTAATAATTTATGTACCTTAACCATAACAAATGTATTCTAGTGGCAAAAACAACACCGAAATCTGCATCTACTAAACAGTATCTATAATAATAGATTCAACCAATGAACAACTTCAGAAAGTGTCATTCCCAATACCAAATGCTAAACTAATCGCTATATCCAATATTCACTACTTAACGACTTGGACATTCGAAAACCGAATTCCAACTCATTAGCATTCGCGAGGACAAAGAAAGCAGCCTCACGCGTGCGCGCGCACAGCAAACACTTTCCATAATTCATCAAGAGGAGCCCGCCGCAAACAAGAGAAAAGGAGCCGCAAGCTAAGCAGCGCCATGCGATCGCGCGCTCAACTAATGGTGGGGGTGCTGTCTCCCTACTCTGTGCACACCAGGAAACGGCGCAGGCAACAGGTGGAACGCCTCGTGCGAGAAAAACAACAATACGCCGGAGTGGGGGAAAATGGGTGAGTGGGTCAGAGCGAGTCGCTTGGGTGGGGAGAGGCGCGCGATTGGTCGACGCTACCATAGAGGCCACTGGGTCGATGGCAGTGACCGCGCGTTGGAGCAAAGTGGAGGGGATGTAACGGTACCGGTTGTGAACGGGACGCGCGGGTAAGTATGAGCGAGTGGGGCGATTTGAGGCCGCACGCGGTTATATTACCAGGCGGATGCCAAGGTGAAGGCTACTCGTAGCGCTGCCGACGAGTCTGCATCTTCGGGGAGTCTGATTTCGCGAAGGAAATGATATTCTTGGTTGATAAAAGTTTATTGCGTAATTCTAACGTTGATTATATGATTTTTGGAGCTAGATTGTTAGTAATTTCAATTCGAATCATCGGCGATTCAAATTATACTTGATCTTTCAAACATTAAAATTAGCTTTCTCTCGTCATCTTGGGAGTCTTTTCAGTAACTATAAATATAAAACGTAAATATTTCTTATTATCACAATTTCTACTAAGTATTTTTAAAGTTACATTTTGCAAAAGCATTGAATCTGAAAATTAGGATCGGTTATATGAAGAACAAATTACAAAAATTTAACTTATTTTAAACTCAAATATCGGTATTTCCTCTATATAACATATTGAATAACGTCATAAATATTAAAAAAAAATGTAAAAATTTAATGATGGTAATCACAATTACAATAACACTCATCAAAGCAAAGTTGATAAATCAAATTGCTTCATAAAGCATGTTTGTATAAACTTTTTAAACCACGGAATATAACTTTGTATAGGCTCTGCTAAATAATCCATTTTTCGTATAACTCCTTTTCAACTGTGCCATGAATACGATGAGTCGAAAGTTAATGCACATGAAAAATGTGGAAGAATTTTGCGTATCATTAATTTTTGAGAGTTAACATTATTTAGTTTTGCAGCAGAAAAGCTTATTCAGAAACTTTTTTTTCGTTGGCCAATATATCCAAAATCTGTTAACTTCTTCCCGTACATGTTCTCATATATGTTAACAAAATTTATATTTTTATTGTGTTATCTTATATAATAAATGCATTAAATTCCTCTAGTGAAATACTGCAAATGTCAGTTAGTTTTATTCATTATCAATTTATAATTTAATTATTATATGAAGAGTTACGGGAAAAGGAGGATTGCCATTTGAAATTTTTTAGTTATTTTTATATATAGTTTTTGTATACTCCTATATATGTACTAATTGATACCAAATAGGTCACGTTTCAAATATAGTACTTTTTTAATATTTTTTATACACCTTTTTTAAAAATAATCTACTGGTTAGTGTCAATTAGCATGTATACTATAGGAGTATAAAAACTATATATATTTAAAAAGAAACGAAATTTGCAATTTTATTCAAATAAATCGTACAAGATCAAGAGGTTAAAGTTCTAAGCCAAAATATTATATATAAATTCGTCATCATGAGACAAATGACTATTTGAGCTCTTGAATCCAATAAATAAGATTATGATAGGAATTCAGGACTAAAATATTTGTTTACACCACTCTAACCTCAAAATCATAACTTTAATATTCTTATTCGATTCTTGTGGTATAAAATACTGTATGAAACTCGTGTGTAGGATGATTTTTACCGCATTCGACTTTTTTCACTCACTTTGCTCGTGCAAAAAACGTCTCATGCGGTAAATAATCACATTCCACACCAGTTTCATAATGTACTATTAGTGTTAATTTCGTTGCGATTCAAGTTCGTAATATGATTATGTATAACTTGTCTAATTTAGAACCTGAAGTGCACTTCATTGTTACGATTCTGAATATAAATCAAAAATTAATTTTTATAATTTAATTGAATCGTGATTCAACTTTCTTGAAACGAATTTTGAATAATTTTAGTTTTGGGATTTACGTGAATTGTTAACTTGAATCGTAACAATGACCCATGATTTAATCTTGATGATTCCTCCAATAATTATGACGGTAGGATACTGATTCAGTGAAATCAAATGATGAATCTATCTCATTTTGAACCGGATATATCTTCTGATTTATTTGAATAAATCGAAAGTGAATCGAGTTGAGATTATTCGCGGTTTGGCATATCTTCTGAAATTTTTTGTTTTTATACAGTTTCTAAACTAAAATTTATCTTTCTAGAGATACCATTAAACCACCACATAAATATTAGGTAAATATTTTTGTTTCGAAAATTTTTCAACCAAAGCTCCAAAGCTTTATCTATTAAAAGCAATAATAGCTAATGAGAAAAGGGGACATGAATATGTGCTTTTATTAAATTAAACGATTAATGTTTGATTTAAGGGAGTATTCTCGGTACGTAGCTAGTCAGTTAAAGAACGCTTCAACATGTCATTGACTCACACAGTATCAGTTGTAAGTTTGGAAATGTAGTACCATATTATATGCCTTATGTGATTCTAAACTAATTGAATAGTTCAAGAGCATGTGTGTTATTCGAAAAAGAGGCCTTGAATGATAATTTTTAAAGCACATATGAATCTGGGAAAATTTCTACATATCTCAGAATTTTCTCAGTATTTTTTCATTTTAAAATACTTTTATATACTACAAAAGGCGCATTTATTCATAAGATCCTACATTTTTTGAATCACTGACTTCTTGCTTCTGAAGCTCTGAATCTCCACAAAATTTGCACTTTAATACAGCTGGCACCCAAATATTTTAATTGTACCCGATAAATTATATACCCAAAGGATTTTAATTGTAAATTCTATTGTAAATTTTATTACCCTTAAAAATTTTCAAAAATTAATCATAACTGACGTCACAATTAAAATAAAGTATGCAATTAATAAATAGTACTGGGGTACAATTTGAAGATTACTTGTTTGTTGAAAACGTTTTGAAAATCAACCTGACTTTGTAGTTCAAAATTATCTTTTACGCGTATAAAAATGAGATAATCTCACACTAGCGTGGGAAGCATTTTTGCAATAATCAAGGTTGTTGATTTTTTTTTATTGGAGCATATCTAACCGTATGACTAGCATGCACGAATGATAAGATAAAATCACAAGTACGCTCTTGTTCGCGCGTACATGACTTTTCAATACTAAATGCAGGCTATATGTTCCGAAAGATAAGCAAAGGAAAAAATGCACGACTAGCTGATATTATCATTCTCTGAGCTAGATATCAAATAACTGCGTTTTGACGCGTAGCATCCATAATTTCCTACGAATCATTTCATCTGTGACAGATGCTCGCATTTGGCGCACCCCCTAATCTTACAATTGCCGTTCGAGATGGAGAGAGGAAACAAATTGCCGAGATGGGTACGTACATGTTCGTATCGTAAATCGTTCAATGGTAAGTAATCATTGTTTTGCCAAGACAAAACAAGGGAAAAGGAGGGAGAACGGACGCGCGCAACGTAGAAATCAGGGACGTTCGAATCCATTCAGAATGCAACAGTCTTTCCATGAAGAAGTAAGAGGTTGCCTATCGGCAAGGGGCATAAAGTGCTGAGACTATAAGTTTTAAGCGACTAAAAATATACATAGTAAAATTATTAAAGCACTAAATTGAATGGTGATTTTTAGAAAATGTCAATATATGTAAGATAAATGATTTATTTTTGTTAGCATATTTTCAGGCGATTCTCATAACAAGATTTTTAATAAACTAGAAAGAAAGTTTATTGTGATATTTCTGAGTATTGTATTTGTGTAATATACTTGTTATCAACTGTAAAGCATAGGATATTTTTGTGAAACATAAAACAAAAAAACTGACGAGCGGATTGTTGCCCGCATAAGTTAAACTGACTATTACTATGTAATTATGTATCCTGAAGAGGGAGATACAATAAATCTCCGAAATATCAAGAAAAAAAGATGCTGTTTTATTATTAATAATTAACCCATTATTGGTAGTATATGGCCAGTAGCATCAATAAGTCAACTTAACAAGAAAAGCTACCATTAGCTTCAATCAACAATTAATACAGAAAAACTGAAGCGTAAGTTTAAATGACATTATTGGATTTTACTACAATTTGCAATAATATATATATATATATATATATATA
>JAPYZO010002589.1:0-14364 GCA_030522905.1 Torymus flavipes | reverse complement strand
TAAGAAAAATTGATATGCGTGTAAAACACTGTCACAAGACAGTTTTCTTCTGTTCCAAAGTTTTTTCGTGTCATGTGCGGTCTACAGAACAAGAAAAAACTCATGGCAGAGTTGTGCCTCAAAGTTTTTTTTTCGTCGTTTTACGGACCGAGTTACCGGTTATTTTTTTGGGAAATGCACATATACGGAAATTTATTCCGTTATACCGGTTCCCGAGAACAAATGCTCTCATCCGATATAGGTGTACCTTACACTCATCTCGTGTGCCCTCGCCAGCGCACATCCCTTCGAAGACACCTCAGCTCTCTCTCAGAAAACGTAAAGCGTATTTTAGGAAGAAAAACGAAAGTAATTCGTGAGGTTCTGGACATAAAGACTGCGTTTTCCTCGAGTGATATACTCGTCTAAGGTTTCATCCTATATATTGCTGCAACCCAAGAGAGAGGCGAACGAGGACTGATATCCCTTTCCAGGGCCAGAGGGAACGCGGCGACGTCGACATGTCTCTTGATTTGGCGAAACACTCCGACCATCTGAATTTCAAATACGCGCGCGCTGGCTCCATGACTTTTCATCTCGAGAGCGCCGGTGGGGTGGGGATTGCGCGTCGACGGCTGCGAATGTTCAATAAACGACGGGAGGGTGGATTGGATTTCACCGTTGGACATTTTTCCTTGGTTATAAGAACTCTAGTGTATGGTTGTGATCAGGTGTCGAAGAAAGTCTTGGGATAATAAAACTTTTCGTGATTATTTCTTAGTGATCAGTGCTGCATATATTATTTTATCAAGTCTAAATCCAAGTATAAGAAAACTTCAGGTCACTTTTAAACGACTTCATCACGATTTTTATTTCAACCTTCTTTCAGTTGCAAAGAGAAAATCCCCTCAATGCAATACCTCATAATATCACAATAGAAATGTATATGCGTATTCAAGCAGATTATCTACACTCGATATAAAACGGCTTCCACTTTGTACCGAAGAAAAGCACTAAATTTCCTTTCCCCGTATACATTATCTCCGTCCCCACACATACACAGACACACACACACACACCTCACTCCTAAACAGACCGACCATACATCAAAAAGAAGATACTTCTCCTATCGACCGGCCTCAGCGCCACATACATGTACACGCTCCTCGAAGAAATTAAATCGTTAAAACGGAAAAAGATAAACTGCATGCGCGCGAAAAAATAAAGCTCTCTCTCTCTCTCTTTCTCTCTTTCGTTCGCGCGATTCGGATTAGCACACGGCTCGGCCCCTTTTTTCATACCCTCGCGAATATTATTCATCGCGCGTGTCCCTCGCAATAATTCAGCGCCCTTTTAGGAGGCTATCGGGCGCGCACTGTGATTTATTGCGCATTGTAGGACACAGCGCGTTGAATTTACGAGCGCGCGCTAAAGACGACAGTGTATAGGAGAGTTGCTCCGCGCGTGCGTACATGTTCAAGTCGGTACCTATATGCGAGGAAAGAATACGATGACGCGAGGTTGAGAGCCGCAGGGTGCGCGAGGTATAACGAGTTCGGAGCGACGCGCACGTGTGATGCTACCGTTTGGTCAGGTATATAGAGTATGTTACACATAGTGATGGTGGCGATGCAAGAATGTGTGACTTGGCCTTGCCATATGAAACCGGTGTTCCCTATAAATTATAAGTTCTTGCAATGCGCCCAAAAAAATATGTTGAAAAGTAGCTTATTAAAAAAAGCTCACCCTATAATTCAAACTAATAATTTTACAATGGCTGTAAGAGCGAAATAACTCCTCATTGTACACGTTTAATCTCTTATTACCGATCCCCCACCAACGTCTCAGAAAGATACACACTAAAGCAAAAAACAATTCCAATTATATAACAAAGGAAACGCAGCAGCATACGACGAGTGCGTGCGCTCGCGTTATTCCCGCCGCGCGCTTGATTAAAAACTCGGCCGAGCAAAGGAGAATGTCTGCGCAAAAAAAGGCGACGGCAGACTGGAGAAATATAAGAATATACGACTGACAAGATAATAAATTTGTCCTCTTCGCGCGCGCTCGCGGCCTGAAAGTGCATTGTCTGCCAGGCGCGCGCGGAACTGGAGCAATCCTCGGGTCCATTCTTGAGCGCCTCGCTACTGCGTGTTCTTCGCTCTCTCTCCCGAGTGAATGGATCTTACTGCATTGTTGGAGTCTGTCGCGACGGGTCCTGAACCCGCGTTTTTCTGCCACTCGATATGTAACGATATTCTTTTCAGAATCTATACATGCATAATACGAGTGCGAATGTGTATAATAGTTTGAAGTGTTTATTAGTCAAAGCGCGTGTTTTTTCGAGCCGATGATTCTGATTATATTCTTGTTATTATTATATTGATGATTCTTAAGTATATTTTTCGAAAATAATGAATTTTAGTCGTGTAAATTTATCAAACTCCAAGCTGCATTAACAGTAATAGCGTTATAACACTTTGCAAAAAAGTTGGTCACATCAATTCATTACGAGAAGTACACGAAACGCTTTAAAAAGTTCAAAGTTATAAAACTCTATTACATCATGCGAAACTTCATCGAAACAGCCATAAAAAGCGTACTCCTCTAATCCACTTCCTGGGGCGTAAAAGGACGCCGCGCAGAGGAAGAAGAAGACCCAAAGTCCCATTGGCTCTCTCGCGCTCGTCCCTTTGTCCCACATACGCGACGCGAATGTGCAAATACGATCCTCCTTCCTTCTAGTTCTTCGTTCTAGTAGATATATGTACAGCCACGTAGTACGAAGGGGACCTCAGCCTCGACGGTATTATCGAGCGCAAGGGGTCGTCGTCGCAGGCTTTAAAGTGACAGGCGCCATCCGATATTAGGCGCAGCGAGGATATCATCTCCCTCTCTTCTCACCCTATGCAAATTCCGAAAAGCAATCGCCAGGGTTGATTCATTCGTCGATCGGTCGCTCGACCGGAAGGAGAAAGGAGAACGCGCTCGCGTCTATATAGTATAACCCACATTCGCGCGCAGATGGTGTGTTTAGACTCTACCTTTAAATCTATTTAGACTTTCCGGCGCCGGGCCTATACTTTCGTTCGATTTTGCCGCTCGCGCCCATAATTTTGTTTTTTTTCGACGATTTCGACGCTATTATTTCCTTTCTCTATACATATATGTATACATATATATATACTTTTTTTGGGGGGAAAGAAAAAATTCTGCTCATTGTGCGAGTAGGTCAGTGGGGTGTGTGAAAAAGAGAAAGAGAGAGAGAACAAAGGGGAGTATAGAGCGCTAGCTCGATGCGTCCGCGCGTGTACGTGACGTATGAATAAATTGTACTCTGGCGATGTTTGGAATTACTAACGCGGCCGAAATTGAATGCTGAGAGAGAGAGACCTTGAGCGACGACGAATGACGCCAGGCCGATGCGGGGAGGTATAATCATCGGGGGTAATGCGCAACGGAACACTTTGGACCCTTAACGGTGCTCCCGATGTTTCAATAGAACCGTCAACCTGTAGCATTATTAGAAGTAAAAGATCGGTTATTAGAAACTCTATAATAGCGGTTTTTTATTTTATGAATAAAAATTGTTTTATTATTTGCAATACACATACGCGAATTTAAATTTTATACATATTGATTTTATTATTTACGAGAATTATTCCACTATTACATGAATGATATATTGGTTTGAAATATAGATACTTCTTTCCCAAAATGAATTGCAATTAAAATGAATCCATCACCCAAATATTCTACATAAACACACGTTTTACGAATAAAACCTCTCAGCAGGTACATAAATTTTTTACATCTAAATTAACACCTAATCATCCCCCCTTACTATACTTACTCCTCGAGAGCAGTCGCACCGCAGGGAAAACCCATCGAAACAAAGAAATGGCGAAAAGATCGCCCTACATCGGGAATCCCCGGCTCTCCTCCATGTGCGTTTCCCTTTGTGCCTTGCGCGCGCAAGTAGATCGACGCGTGCCCGGAATACGCCGCGCGCTCCCGAAAAAAGGGAGCAGCGGCAACGATACACGCGCGCGGCGCGGGCGAGCGCACAAAGGAAAAGCCGGCTGCTAAAAATCCCCCAATATATATACTCGCGTGCATGTGCCCCCCTCTTCTATACTCGCGAAGGGCGCCTCTAAACGCTAAACTCTTTTAATCCCATTCGGACGCGCGCTCGCGCGCCTGCTGACCTCGTGCGCTGGGCCGAGGGCCATCTGTCCTAGACAAAGAAAGTATATATGCGCGCGTGTATAGAGGGAGAGAGAGAGAGCATCCGGCACGAGTATCTCATTTTGGACGCCGTTTTCCGCGGCCTTCGGCTTGATCAAGGGCACATATATGGTGGATACTGCAGATGGATGTATATACGGTTAGCGAGTGATGCGTATAATGTATATACGCAGGTTCGCCGGCACGCTGCAGGTTGGTGTATAGATGGGGGACGAAGGACCAGCGAGGAACAATTTTCGTATGCTGTTGCGCGTTTTCGCATCGCGACCTTGGCTACATAACAGTGGGGTTTCAATGGATCGATAATGGGTATATATAGCGATGTGCGTTTTTTTAAAATCTTTTCGTTGCGGGAGGATGTCGCGGATTAAAGACTGAGCGTGGATGGTGACGGGGCGAATTTTTGATAATATCGTGATTACGTAAACTTTTTGTAATGAAGAATTGTGTCAACATCATGATTGATCTCCTTTCTTTTGTGTTGAAACTGGATGTACTCATCGTAACATGAGTATCATAAATTAGAGAGCTATATAAAATGTATACAATTAGATTCATTTACGAAACAGCTGAAGTAGTTGCAAAAATTAACGAAGGTATAAAGGAAACTAAGGTTCAAGAGATGAGTATAATTAAAGCATATTCCTTGATCGATAAACACGAAAATAATGTAACGAATTGTTTAAAAGACAATAAAAACATCACAAATAACTTTGTAATTAGAGATTTTAACACCACTCTGTTGAATAGTGACCGAATAACCAGTGGATATAAAATGCGCAGTTAATCAATTGGCACATGGCTTTCATAAGCTGTACGAATTCTTCCCTTATAAGAATTTATAATTCTTGAATAAGTTTCCAACCGCACGATTATCGCCAAAATGCTCTAACGCGCCAACCAAGTTTTTCCAAACCTTCTCTTATACTTCTCCACGTTCCACATCTCTGATCCTGTCCTCTCTCCCTTCCTCCATCTCCTTTCCTCATCTCCTCAGCGTCGTCCAGGCCGCCACGCGGCAGATAATACTTAGCCTTCGCCGTACCGGTTTCCGCGCCTAGCTCAATAAGTCGCGCGCCGCTTCTCGCCCATAAAAGGTCTCGTCGTCCCTGCGACCGCTATATATACGCGACCGCGCTTTTCGCCATGGCTTAAAGGATGTGTAAGTGCATATACGCACACTGGTGAAACGTCGGTGAAAGGTCGTTAAAAATGCTCATGTGTTCTGGGAAAAAAAAAATAACGCGTGAAGCTCAGCGAGTAAATGTTCAGGGAAATGTCGTTGAGGGAAGCGCATGTGTGTGTGTGTGTGAGAGGTATGCAAATGGTCACGTGCGTACGTGTCTGGTCGCTTTATCTGTTTCCACTTTCGATACTTAACTTCGATACAATCGGCCAACTATTCGAGTTATTTTATGTCGAGCCTTGTTTACATGCACGTATGCGTTAATTCTGCGAGCACGGCAAGTGTTTCTCAAATCTCCGAGTTGATAAGGGGAAAGGTTATATGCGCAGAGTCTGCACATTCCGTAGGCGTCATTCGCATTTTTCTGTAATTTCCTCTTGCTGTTGAACCTGTCCAGAAAGTACCTCAGCGAGCTTTAATGGAAAGAACAACAACAACAACGACAACTATAATAAATCTCAGTCCTTCCATCGTCTCGACGATTCCCTCCTTTAATACTCATGCACCCTCTCTCGCTTCGACGATTCCCTGGGCCGATAAGAAATCACATAACGCGCATTAAACCCTTACGCATGGCGCTCTTCAGGGTCTGTATAGTTTTCTTGTATATACAAAATACGAGTGGAAAAAAGGTAACCCGACGACACAGGCCCTTTCGCCGATAAAAACTGCGCGCACAACTTCGCATCCTAAAACACACACACGCGCTGTATAGCTGCGCCCCCATCGTAAATCAGACTTCTGCGACTTTTCATTCGGAGCCGTTTTACGAGGCCACCGCCGTTCATAATCGATTTCACGCCGCGGGAAAGCACGTACGCGAGCCTTATTACGCGGTGCGTTTGTTTCGACGGAAACATTGAGCGTGGGGTAGATTTGTGTGCGTATACTATATACACGCAGCGTTCTTGAATTGGACGGAGCGAGAGGAGGTTTCGATTTTGTTTTAGCGAGGCATAACGGTTTGTGGATATATAGAAGTTCGGTCGCCGATTTCTAAAGGGGGAAAGAGAGTCGGAATAGATTTCGGGGAATTACTCGAGTGTGTCCCCGTTCTGGCGCGACGGTTAATGCCAATTAAAAGCTGGGGTCCGTGTGTGTATATTTGCTTACTTTTATGGGGCATGTTTGCTTTCTATTAAGGCTCGGAATTGCTCTATTTTTTCGCGCTTATAAATGGATAGGCTCGAGAGTCACTGTTTGTGTACGAATTTCGGGTTATTGGGTCACTCAAATTAGTTTTAATAAACCGCGCGTTCCAAGGCCTACAATAGTAAACCTTAACGATATACTCGAGAGAGCAGTTGCTCGAGAGAGCGAATTTTAAATTCAAAGCCGCAGTCACAGCACGAGAAAAGGACGTATACCTATAGCATCATCGGTAAAAATCCAAATATACCCGCAACACGTGCGACATTCTTGCAGTACCAACCTCTGTACCCTCGGCACGGCAGCGTGTCCCAAACGGGCAAATCGCACACACGCGAGAGGAAAGAAGTGCGCGTGCGGAGAGAGAAGCGAAAGAGAGAGAGAGATAAAAGGAAGGAAAAAATGCTCGCGAGAGAGGCGAAAACAATCGGCACTGGGACAAAGAAACACGCGGGAATACCGAGAAGGAGCGAGATAGGCGTATATATATATGTATACGCGAATGCCACGCCAGGGCCAAACAAAGAACGGCAAGGACAAAGAGATGGAAAAATTAAGGGAGAGAGAGAGAGAGCGAGAGGGAGCAAGCGAGCCTCCCATGGGAATCGGGATGAGATCGAAGGGGGCGAAAGAGCGCGAGCGAGGGGAGGAAGGATAAGCGCGCGCGCGCGTGTCGGCGAAAGCTCTTTGTTCGTCCTGCGGCGCGCACGCGCATGGCGCCGAGAGGCAGCTTCTCTTTCTCTCTCCACGTGCAGGGCGGCTATGCTTTCGACCCCTCGGACGAAAATCGCCCAACGACAAGTTAATGCCGCCGTTAATGCGCGCCTCGCGCGCCAATTTCGAATATGTATTCTCTATCGCTCTATTTTCCGATCGTATATATATATATATATATGTAGGATGACCGATTAATTGGTGGCGGTTGTAAAATTTCGGGTGTAATTGGCGGGAAGGAGTGTAATCGCGGGTGGGGTGCTCGTAGATGGTCCGGAAAAGTGTGGTATTTAATTAAGAGAGCTTTTTGCGGATTAAATAATTTATGATTCTACACAGCAAAAGGTTTACTTTGCACGAGTGCGCACAACGGTTTGTGATGCCCGTATTTATCGTGCCTAACCGTCCCCGTCGGTTCTATGCCGCTCGTTTAATTAAACCTTCTATATATAGCCAGCGGCAGTGTAGTCACAAAATTACATTGCAAATAAATATATTGCTACAAAGCGGAGTCGGTTGAAAAAGGTGAAAAAATACACCGGATGAAAGGAAAAGCGCACCCGACGTTTTTCCCCCGTCTATCCCTTGGGTCGCATTTTTCGTTACGAACGCGCGCGCGCGCGCGCTAAACTATGTTGTTCGAACACTCGCGTGGGGTGTGTTTGCTCTCTAAACTCGCTTTGTTGCCCTGTCACAACAATGTCGGCCCGGCTATGGGCGTACAGCACACACACGTGTGATCGCATCGTGGCAACGAGATCGATCAAACGACTTTTGAGCGCGGCTCTGAACGTTGCGCTGAATTCACGCGGGGAAATGCGGGAATTTAATTTGTCGTTTACAAGGAGGGAAAACAAGTGCTATTGTTGTACGTGTAAATATAGTAAAATGTATTATGTTTACATATAATAAAAGCGGTTAGAATTTAAACTAGCCTGTGTAAACTTTTAATTCGAATAATGCCAAACTTAGCGAATAGTTCACATGACTCGCTAATAAATAGTTTTGCAACGATGCCCAACATTTCTAGATCCGCACTAAATCCTGACTACCTAACACGCAGAACTCCAAAACTCGGTCGATTACGAAACCTTCTCTCCCTCCAAATTTGAATAAACCTCTCCTTTGTTCTAATCCCTTACCTTAGAGAGAAAGACTCGCAATGACGCAACCAATTAAGTCCGAAAAAGAAAAACCCCGTTCCTTCAACTCGCCCATTCCACGTCTACGCACTACTGTACACACACAAACACACAGCTCGCCCATTCCCTCTCGAAAGCCATAAAACTCGCTCACTGGCTTAGAACAACGCCTCTAGAATTCCTTCCACTTATTCATTAATCGGCGCGCCTACGGGTAGCGCGATACTAAAAATCCGATTGATCTTTCTTTTACTCGGGCGCACGCAGGTAGGTAACCCACGCGCTCTCGTGTGTGAATTTTTCCACGCGGTCGTTGATCTCGCGTTTGCGAAACGAGGGCGGAGCAAAAACTTTCGACCTGGAGACTCGCGCGCGCGATCGCGGGACGAGATAGGCGCCGCCGCCGCAACCGCGCCGGTCGACCTGAAAATACACTTTCAAGCGAGAGAAAGAGAGTATTCATGTGTGTGTGTGTGTGTTCGATGATCCTCCAGGTAAACGGCCGGAGCGCGAAAAGGCGCGAAAGGCAAACATTATGTGTGTTGCGTTATATATATAGGCGTGTGTGGAGGGAGAGAGAAGAGCAGCAGCAGCTTTGACCGCGAGGCGTGAGGTATTATCGGTTCAGTGGATCCTTCGAGGGAGTTCTGCACGAGGTGATGTCATCGAAGGGCGCACGGGGCGTCGGGACTGGTAACCGGAACTTTCGGTTACGAAATGTTGCCGGAAAGATGCTATAAAAGGACGCGTAATATATTCTAACGTTATAGCGAAATAAAGGAGAGTATTTATTTAAAGGAATTATACATTTTCACACTGCGTGTATAGACTATTTAATACAGAAACATATAGTTATAAATGATGTTTAATGTGCTTTAAATTATTATTCGAAAACAAGTGATTTAGTCGGGTGTATTATAAATAAAAATGCAAAATTAAATTTCCTTAATGAAATTCCACAATATAAATCATGTTCGCACCGAACGTTCAACGAAATTACTCAACTGATGCAATGATTGGGAACGAAAATGGTCGTTAACTTAATACGGACAAAGTATCGGGCGCGGTTATACACTTAATTTGGCCTAATGGAGAAAAAGCGTTTGGAACAAAGAAAAGCAAATTACACACCCGTAACATCCATTCCCCAGTGTACACCTACATATAAAAGCTCCGCGCCGAATTATCTCATCAATATAATATAAACCCGAAAAAAACTCTATTATCGCACTCCTGAAAAATTCACGAACGCGGTCTAATCCCTCCCATAACCTCGAATTACATCATCCGACGCGCAATATAATTTCGACTGGAAATGCCGATAACTATGTCGCCTGTACAAAAGCTCCTCTCTCTACCCTCAGCTTAATTCTCCCTCTCCGCACTACTATAGAGATTCGAAACGTGGTAAATTGCTTCGGCGAAACAAACAGAGAAATCAAAGGACTCGCACGCGTGCGGGAGAACAAAGAAAGCTCGCTTCTCAGGCACAAAGAAAAATCGATTCGCCGCGGAAATCAATTCGCCACCAGCTACGCGCTCCCTATACAACATCTATATAGTATACTTCCTTATCGGAAGGAGGAGCTCTGGAGGGTAGTGGAAAAGGAAGGCGGAGGTTACACACACACATATACTTCCCCTATATATACGCCGAAGAAAGAAGAGGGTGGGTGGGTGGACGTGCATGCGCAGGTGCATTGCGCGCGGATGTGCAGCAAGAGAGAGAGAGAGAGAGAGAGAGCATATCCGCACAGGGGATGGAGCCTAGCGCGTGCGGAAGTGGGCCAGTGGGTCTGCGCGACTCGCAGATGGCACAGCTGCACGCGCGCGAAAAAAGCGCGTGCGTCGCTCGCGGCGGCGGCCCTGCAGTTGAATTAGGGGCTGCACAGTGAATTAGGGGAGAGAGAGAGTTTGGCTGTTGCTTTCTTTTTTGTTGAGGGGGTGAGCTGGAGTGGAGAGAGAGAAGTTCGGAGACTTAATTTGGGAAAAACCGGGTCGCTGTTGCGTGACGGTTGAGCAGAGTGGTGTGTGTTGTGAGATTGAAATTTTTTTAAGCCGATTAGTAAACAATGAATTTTCTGGCTTTTGTGCGCGCCCGCGCTTGCTTGATGAAGGGAGAAGGGGTTTTTGTTGATAAAGTGTTATTCTTGCCCGCGGCCAGAGAGTTGTTGACTGTTGTCGACCGCCCACGCCCTCTTTGTAAAGTCTATTATATATCGAGACTGAAGTATAAACAGTATACATAGTGCGCTGTGGATTTAAATATAGAAAATAAAAATGAAAAGTTTGTGCAGTAGTCGCTGATTTTATACTGTGCGAAGAATAACTATTGTTTTTTTTAACGTAAATGACGTTTCTAATCAACGCCGCTTCGTTATCTCACAATTTTTATATCCACTTGACCTAAAAAGGTTTTTAAAATAGCCGCGCGCGCGCACACAGCAAGAGAGTACAGTGAAGAAAAATCAACATTTTGAAACCGTCATCCGTGGATTTTTCTTCTTGAAAAGCCTACCGCAAAGTGCGTCTTTGAAGAAAATGTTAAATTTAACTCGCGGACTATTCGACGCGTTTCATGTACAGATGTGTTAACGAATCTGCGATGCGTGTTGTAATGAGCCAGTGATTTATTTTACGCTTTTTCCATATAAATTCCCTCGTTTCATCGCGCTTTTATTGTCCATTATTAAACTTCCGATAACATTATCCACTCGATTATAATCGAAAATCTAAATCCACAGCCGTAAACTCTCCAGCGAGAAAACAGCTTGTAAAAACCGCGCTGCAGCTCGAAATAAAAATATCGTGGAATATATATTTTTTCGTTATTCCGTATTGTACAACGCGAAATTGTCTCGGTCGAGGAGCATACAAAGGGGCCATTATATGCGTTGCGGAGGCCGCCAAAAATAGCGTGCGAACCGGGCCTATTGTGCTCGCAATTAAATTTCGCTTCTTTTATATAGACGTGTGTATAGGATACCACTGTGTATGTGTGTTTGTCTCTTCGACACGCGCGAGAGCTCGCACGATTTTTGTGAGTAACCAACGCGACGCGACTCGGCTTATTTCGGTTGATATTATTCGGTTGATATATATCCAGGTAATTTCTGGCTGTACATAGATGGTAGGTGTGGACGCGCATACTTTTCGTATTAAAATTTGATTTATCGCGTATTTGAATATTAATGGGAACAGAACATTAATGCATAATATTGTTTATTATTTACGATTAATAAAAGTTTCACGTGAAATTACGTTATTCGTGTAAAAATTTCATATTTATCGTAAATATTGCACTTGCGCATTTTACAGTTATGACTATTTTTAATAAAACCCCAATCGACATTTTAAGGGCCGAGGTGATGCCGAAAAAGTACATAAAAGTGCTTCAACAAAACATTTGTGCCTTGCAGATAAATTGTGCGTGACGTGTCGATAAAGATAGTGCGATACGCATCATAAAATTTACCCGTTCGCGGCGTACAGAGTGTTATTACGCGAATAAGTTACAACTGTTATAAAAATCATAAATATCGATTTTTTGCGCAACCCTACTCAAGAATATAATTTTACATGCCATTAAGCTTTATAATATAACTACATAGCTCGTACTCTTCATCACTCGCCAAAGTGAAATTTAAAATAAATTTCCGCTCGTTTCGAAACGACGACCAATACCACTTCCAATGATACTCTCTAAATGTAAAATAGTGAAAAATCACTACCTCAATAGTTAAAAGTGGTGCCCTCCTAAATTGTGTATAGTAAACTTCTTTAAAATATAGCGTAATTTGACTATTTAAAAAAAGTTAATAATATACACTATACCAAAATAGTAGATTTGATTATTTCGGCGTGCATCATATTCACTATTTCGGAAGTGCACGACTTTTAACTATTAACATAGTGTTTTTCAGTATGTTACATTTAGAGAGTAAAAAAAATAAACTATACATGAAAGCAGACTCGTAAATATCGAACCGGCGCGCACAATTTTTACGTGCATCACATGAGGACACGCATCACGGAAGCCGCGTACTTACGACCTTCGCGCGCTGCAATTCGCACTCGTTTTTACGACGCGCAAATGTCGCCTGAGCGGGTCCCCCAACGGCCCACACACGATGACATAACGTTGCGCATTTTCGTGTACACGTTGCGCAATGTCTGCCAACGTTGATCCCCCGTCGTGAAACGTCGACGAATCGCGTGGCTGCTCGTTTTCGATTAATAAGCGAGCACTCTCCTGCGACTGCGCAAAACAAATGTCCCGCGATAACCGCCTTCTCAAACACATCCGGCCGGTTTATTTTTCTCGACGAATACATAGCGGCTTATCGCGGCGCAGCCTTCACACTGGAATTTCGGACTTTTTCGCCACAGGCGTACGCGATGTCTCATCGTATTTATAGGCCACCCGTCCGCGCAAATGAGATATTTTTCAGCTATTTTCGATCCCCGTATCCTTGGGCCCGAGCTATTTTTAGTCACTCTCTCTCGCTCGCATTCGCCATTCGATTCCTCCTTTTTTCTCTCTTCTCTCTCCTTTGCTCTCTCCCCCTCTGCATCGGGCCTGGCTTTTATCTCGTCGTTTTTTCCGCTGCAGTTGATGCGGGACACGCCTACCATGTATATATACATATATACCGAACCGTGCGCCCCCCCCCCCCCGGCGCCCGCTTTATCGCTCTTATCGCTGGAATCGCGCTGCAGTAACATTTTTCGGGAGGGCGACTGAATGAGAGAGAGAGAGAGAGAGAGAGGAGATGGTTGTACGCGGTGTATTTAAGATTCCCTCGTGCGTGTGTGTGTATACACGCGCAAGTCGTGTTCGCGTTATTATTTCATTTAGAGTGAGCGCCGCGGGATGAGAATGATGACGATCGTTATATATGCGCGTCGTGTTGAAGTGGCGTCATTTCATATTTTATTTTCTTTTTAATCAGCCTCTTTCGCGGTGTAGTGAAATTTTATCTTTAAAAACATGATCCAGAGAGGAGGAGAGAGTATATTTTCTTATTTCTAAATGCAATTTGAACTTTATATATGCATTTATTATTGCATACGATGAAAGTATTCCAGTTTAATGTAGGCACAGCAAAAAATCGTACACGTTCATATTTCATCTTTTACGATCGAGTATGAAGACGTTCGAATCGTGTCACTCGCATCTTCCCTCATTAATTACATCTCTCGCTCCTTTATATTACGATTATCAATTTAGAAAGGCGCACAGACGCAACCTGCACCTCTAATTTATTGAGCACATCTGGCATCACAACTTGCACTAGTCGGTATCAACGAGTTTTCAGAGCTATAGTAGCACTTACATTCCTCCCCCCAAAAAATCATCGACAACTTCGCTGCGATTTCTAAAACGCGAACCCGCGCCGATTTGCATTTACCAATGCGAGTCGTTTATTTTCGACTATGTCCATAGCAGAGACTTGTGTGCTGAGCTATTTTCCATCTCGGCTCGTTAATACACTTTACGCTCGGTCGCCCGCGGAAATTATCCCAGCGGAGAGCGTCGCGACAAGTGAAATCGCGGCCTAGTCGGCGATTCGGAAACACGTTACGCGTACAGCTTGTAACGTATATGTATACGTATGCGGAGAGTAGTCACGTGAGTATATAGGAAGCGAGTTCAACCCGGTGCAAAGTCGCGAAAAAACGACGCGTGTCGAGGAGGGAACGGTTTCTTGCCTCCACCTTCGCGTCGTTAGAACGCCATAACGAGCGCGGAACAAATTGTCATACACGAACTTGAATTTCTCGCACGTGTACATCAGGAAATGTAAGCGATCAAAACCCCATTTACGCGTCTTCAAAAGTGGACAAGAATTTTTTTCGAGGTACACCTTCCGGGTCTGGTTTTTCCTAGTTTTTGAACCACATGATGTAGGAGAAAAATCATGTACAATTAAACAAACCTTGGAG
>JAPYZO010002587.1:0-24414 GCA_030522905.1 Torymus flavipes | reverse complement strand
CTGTGATTTTGAATCTGTTATTGCAGTTGTTAATGGAATATTAAGTTACCCTATTATAAATCGTGTAGCTCTGTGAGAATCGGTGATTAGTTTCATTTACGTCAATTGATAATTAATGTTATTAGTTTTATAGTCTCGTCGTTAAGATTATATATAACATGTGTATATTTTTTAATCTTGTTTTGATTTGATGTTGACATTATATTAAACGATCGCCTCTTCGCTAGAAGTAAATAAACTCATCGGTCCCGGCGTTTGGCTATTTGCCAAGAGCAACGACGTCTTTCCGGCATTGTGAATTGGCACCAAATAAATATTACATCATGTATACCAAATAATACCATAATAGCCACTATAATATATAAAATAAATATACCATCAAAAGAAAGTATTATATTTATATTCCTATACATAGAAACCATAGATTATCGTTTGATTTCCACAACCGAAACCAGCAAAAACACAAAAAAAAAAACCAATCTGCCATTCCACAATGTTGTAATTGCACTGCGCAACATAACATCTATTTTTACGACCATCACTTAGCCTTTCGCCGTTCGTTCTCAAATCCGCCTTCAATCCAAACTCAACGCGAACCAGGAAAAATGCCTGAAATTTTTCGCATTTTTTACCAAACGGTACTCGCTCCCCCATCAACGTCCATACGAAGTCAGTCGCCTAATGCCTTCTTACACAGACACACACCGCAGATGGAAAAAGTCGTTAAACTCTGGCGCACGCGCACGAGACGGTTAATCACCGTCGCCTCTCGCGGATTGACGTCTTTAGCCATACCAAGCGCATAAGAGAGAGATATAAAGTACTACCACTATCGCTCGCAAAGGAGAAAGAGCGAGAGACATCATCGCCGATAAGGCGCGCGTCGGCGCCGGCCGTTATACGATTAGAATCCTGCTAAAGAACAACGCGATCGCGTCTGTATACTACGCATTTAGCTTGGAGGGATGAGATAAGTTCCGGTCGGTCTATACGAAATACGAAATACGCACAGACAGAATTGCGACGCCGTAGCGGGCTGATGCAAATGTTGGTCAATCGCGCAAGCGGACATTATGTTCGTCGTGAGCTCGCCCGGTCAAAGAGCGCGGACGTCTATAAACGAGCTGTGCGATAAAGGCCGGTGAACGCGAGTGGCGATAATTGACGATTGCGAATCGCCCCGAGGATGGGTGTCCGAAGCCTTTATATTCTGTCGTGATCGCGAGGTTAATATGTATATATAAACGCAGTGATAAAGAGAGAGAACTTTGCGAAAGGCGTTTTCGAAATTGGGAAGTTCACTTGACGCAGCCAATGTTTTTGTACTTTTTTTCATCGGTCGTTATGTGCATGGTTTGATGTGTTATTTATAGATGCTACTTTGTTTCGACACCGCAGTGCTGTATGATCAAAACAACAAGTTTTGAGAGTATTGCTTTTTTTATAATATGGTAATGGTATAATGGTCGACAGTCCGCAGTGTTTTTTGGGGGATGCTTATGTGGTGTTCGGTAGAGATTCACACAAACATGTTTGCGCAGCAATAAATTTATGTAATTACGTATACACCTACATAAAAAATAACTCGGCTCGTAAATTTTACCATTCGTTTCTTATATCCATATATCATAGCGAACGTTTGACAGAATCAAAACACATCTATCAGATGTTGTATATGTATATGGTAATATGATTTTAAAAACCTGTAATTCTTTAATTTTCATTCTTCAAAATCTAATCCTCGTTGATTGAATCAAATTATGTTATGTATTAATGAAAAGCAGTAGGTCTGATATTAGTAATTCACTTCGTTACATGTGAATCTATAAGACCAAATGTCTAAACCTCGCCGATTTAATAATTTCAGTATGTCGTTTTGAGCGGGCCATTTTGACCTTTGTAAAAAAAATTGTCGTACACATTTTCATATGTCTTTTGTTCTGGCATTTTTTAAATAAAAATACTTTTTCGAACTTTTCATTTAATGACTGGCCATTCAACATCAATTTACATAATATATACAAACTAATGAAACTTTCAAAGTCAATACCTAACAATCTTATCAAATTAATGAAAAAACTAATTCCAATAAATATAATTGTACAAACAAAGCTATTATTAAAATTACAAAGAAACCAAAGATGTAGGTAATTGGGTCGCGATGCCGATAGCTCACACGCATCCTCACTCTTGACAACAGCCGCGCAACGTTTATAGTTATAGACTAATTATAAATGCACCGGAAATTTTTTGCATTTTTTACCCGCACGCCCGCGGCGGCGAATCGCGACGCGACATCGCGAAGATTATACGGCTATATAATCTGCTTACAACTTTGGCACGATCGTACGAGACGCCGTGCTGATGCAAATATTCAACGTTTTTTCACCCCTTCCTCGCGTTGAAGAAAAAGAAGATCGCGCGCCCGCGCACAGATGATACGGAAAGCGATCTTACGAAATGCCGACGACGAATTTGCGCCGTTCAGTTGCATCACTTTTTTTCCTCTCCATCCTCGCATTGTTTTTTGTCCCTATATACAAACTGTTCAAATCTGTGGATGTACGCTGCCGAGTATCATAATTATATGAGAAAGAAAGAGAGGGAGATCGAAGTGCTGCGACAGCTCCTCTTGCGAACGGGGGAAAATCTGGTATGGCGACTTCTCGCGCGCGATAATGTATTCTTCTGACGTACATAAGCACATACTTGGCAGTCATTAAAAAGGCGGGATTTGCATAAAAATCGACTTGGCGCGCGAGCGTGAACCCTGCTGCTGTCTTTCTCTCTCGCTCCCCACACGAGCGATCAACCGCTGCTTACTCATCTCAATTATCCCCATCGCAGCTATGTGTGTGTACATATACACGTTTATGTGTGTCATTGCCGAAAAACCGCGAATCGCCGGTCCTGCAGCAGTGGGGGAGTGTGTATTATATACATGTAGGTGCTCTCAAGTCCAAGGCGAAACTGTACAATGCATTAAGGAGGCAATGCACTTTTGACAGCAACGCTCGTGCATGTGTGGTTGTGGTTTATTAACAGAGAGTTTAGCGATACGAGGAAGCATTGATTGTCGACTTTATTTTTAATTCTTTTCAACGAACCGAGCGTCGAAGTTACGAAAACAATGTACATCGTCGGTATTTTCGGTAAAAAAAATTTCCTCAAGCCTCGCTTATATATATACTACTAAAAATGGTAATATTTACTTTTAAAATAATATGAGTAAAATATATGCGCGCGCGTGTATAGCCTTCGGATTTGTTCAGGGAAAAAAAAGAAAGACAATATTTTTTTCTCCGCAAGGTGCGTATAGTAATAAACGTTTTCAGCCACTGTGTAAGTATACTTCGGTCTGTAGGCGCGCACGCGTGCGAATTAAGTGTAACTATGCCGCGTGCGTGTGGCGCGCGGGTCTCTCTCAATGTTAACACGAAATAAAACATCGATTACTTATTATTAAGGCGCGAGGCTAAAGGCCCCGCGCGCGCAGATGATTTATTTTCACTTAAGAGAAAGTGAGAAGCTGTGTGTTCTCTCCCCGTGCGCGCGCGTACGAGCGCGCGTGATTGATAATTTAATTCTTGATAAAAGTGAGAATTCCCTCTAACGGGAGTGACATCGTTTTGACGTAAATGCGGCGGCGCGCGCGCGGATGTCACTTTCAAAAATCGGGTATAACTTTCACTTGAAAAATGCGGAATTCGGAGTTAGAGTAGCGGCCTAATTAATAAATGGGAGGTGATATTTGGATTAATGTTGCGGGATCGGTCGGAATATTGTAGTCGGTTCTTGGGTGTATTTGCCGGTGATTCAATTATTTTTAATATTCGTGGTGTTACTTTATGTACGCAGCTTTGTGCTGTACGTGACATTCGCAGAATGAGAAATTACTTTTCTAAAAATGTCAGTGCAGAAGAGAAGACACAAGGAAAGGCAAAAGTGGTGATGCTTGTTGCGTTTCGGAATGTGCATTGTTGGTTCTCATTTTATCGCATGAAAATTATTAATTTTATTCAGAAGCATAATAAGGATAAATGTGAGCGCTTCTGCAATAAATTCATGCACACACGTTTTATTACACCGTATATTATATTTTGCACATAAAAAGAAATAAGTTTATACCGCATGTTTGTTTACAAAAACGTAATTAACTTAAAAAGTATTTCGTAATATCATTTTGAGCAACACTGTTTATTAAAATTCAACAATAAAAAAAAAACTACGAGGCTGGCGGTAATACTCGCAATAATAAAGTCAATAATTAGCTAATCTCCAACTATAATTATTCATTTCTAGTAACTAACTTCCGATCCGCAAAACTCCATTTACTTTGCCTCACCGGACTTCCCCAACAAAAGAGAAGAAGAAGAAGAAACAAAAATTAAAATTCTCTTTTGAAAAACTTATCAACTTCCTCGAAACCAGACCCAACCAAATCACTCCTCTCTATAACAAAAGAATAACCGACGACGCAACGTGTATTATAAACATATCTCACGGTATATACACGGCATCGCGAGCTCCGGGAAACGCGGGGCACGTTCGAAATCGAAAAAAGAGACGCCGTCTCCAAATCGGAGCCAAAGAAAGTCCGTATTTGACGTACATGCGCGCGTCTTGAATGGAAAGAGTGAGCGAGAGAGAGAACGGCGAGGTCTCGAGAGATTGAAATCGCTCGCTTGCACACACATTATATGAAACTTCGCCTGACGCAAGTGCATATATACCCATACGTATATATACCTGCAGCTTTCTATTGCACTTCGCCGCGCGGCTGACTTTGACGAATCGACCGGTACAGGAAACTCGCGTTATAACGAAGTCGATTTTAAAATTAATGACCAAGCGTATACGCATATATGTATATACGTGTGCCGGGTTTTTTTGTACGCGCCCGCGAGATCGATCAGTGCGCGGGCGAGAAAAAGAGCGGCTTTTAGCTTCGGTAATTTCGATTAATTGTTCGCTTGTTTTGTCAGCGGGAGTACGGAACGCGTGTCCGTTGTGTGTATGTGTTTACGAGAGTGAGTATTGCTATGGAGGGAATGATACATATCGCGAGAACCTTTGGGTGTTCAGAACCGTATATACCTACAAGAGGATTTCCTCGAAGTATATACAATGAGTAACAAAATTAGCGGCGACGAAGTTTCTCCGTCAAAAACCGAGCCACGCACTCCGCGATAAATCATCCACTTACACATATATATGTATAATACGTTCGCACGCCTATATAGTCTTGATACCCTCATCTTATCCCCTAGTGTAATAAAAACTACTTCTGCGCACCTATACTTAATACATAAAAAAATATATACATATTCATCGCGTAACCCCGAACATTTATCACAAATTAGGCGCGCGGCCGAGAGAAGCAAAAGAAAGCCTTAAAGGAAACGGGAAAGGCTCGCGCGCTAGCGAGCGGGAGAGAGAGCTTAATTGGCTGAATTTTTATTTCGAGCTGCGTCTTATCTATCCGATGTTATATTAACTGACCTTGCTTCTCTCTTTCTCTTTCTTTCTCTCTTTCTACTCGCGAAATGATTCATACACCGGCTGCGAAAACGGGAGAAATACATATATATATCGTCCAAAGGTTTTTTGTCCCGCGTTTCGTGCACGCGTGCGCGTATGTGTGTATATATATATCTGTGTTGGGGGGCCTTTGATACCTACCGCACACGCCGGTCACTTTGTCCGTTTATATACACACACCTACCGGTATATATAAAACGCACCAGACCTGCCTCAAGCGAGCGCGCATAAGCGGCAAGAGAGGATGTTGGAAACCTTCGCCGCGTGCGCGCGCGCAGTAATATTGGTATAAGGAGTGCAAATATATGTGTAAGGCGCGTGGGGGTTATAATTATTTGTGATGAAATTTATCATCGGTGCGTATACTTTGTTGCTTTGGCGCGAGTTTCCGTTGTTGTTGTTGTTTCTTGGTCGTATGGTTAACAGGTAGTATATGCGAGGTTTGGACGGATTTGAGAATGAGATGCAAGAGTTTCTATTATTGAATTGTTATTTCTTTTTATAATCTATATTTAAACACTTTTGGGTTTTATGTATTGGTATTATAGAATTACACAATAGCTTTTTTGCCTCATGAATTTTCTCCGATTCCAATCGCGCGCTTATCTCATACACGTGCGTAGCGCGTTTCATTTAACAGAAATTACCGTCACAATCGCTATCGGTAAATGTATCTTTATACCTACAGTAACAAAAATTTCAACCACAAAATTATACAATCCGCAGAAAAAAGTACTTATACACCAACAGTCTGGCCGCTTCAGTTCTTTGTAGAATGCAGAAGAACCTGGAAGTTCAAAAAGAGAGACTGCGCCTGTTTTTTCCCCGCGGCGCTTCGAACTGCGCGTTAAAGTTTACCGCAAACACTTATAGTACGTCAATCCCTCCGAACCAACAACGCATTAGTTAACAATCTCATACACGTTCAAGCGTACAAATTAGCTTCTGCATACTAGTCTGTTGTGCTTCTTCAGCTATTCGCGCGACGTGAAATCCGATAAAAGTATAAATTAATTTGTTTATATGATTTCACGATGAGAAGAGATTTTGTACAATAAGAATCATTCGTGCTGGATTAAGAAAAGGATGTTAGATCTGCACTTTTGTAAAAGTAAATTATAACATCAAAATGTACTAGAAGTTATGGACTTTTTCATCAATCCAATCCAAATTTTTCCATCTTCCAATAATGGCGGTCTTTATTTTAACGATAAAGCTCAACACTACAAACTTTTCTTTTCTACAAACATATATAATATTCTTCTCTTATAACGCGTACACCTCGAATCTGAATAAATCGTAATCGCGTTACGACATGTTCCTCAATACTCCCATAAATATTAATCCCCTCGCAGCTACACCTCTCTCACGTTCCCCGCGCACTTTCCTCATCTTCCAATCTTTACACACATACCATATTAAAAACCCACATGCGAATCCCGCACCTCTATCAACGTCCCAATGATCCTCACCTCATCCAACCTCCATCCCGCAATCATACACCTCGCAATTTCCAACAACTCCTATATAACCCCAGCAGCGTGCCGCCCTCGCCACGACAATAATTACACCTCGAAACTGGAGATCCTCGATCCTCTCCACATACATACGCTCTTGAAACCACAGCAGCGAAAAAGATACATACACACACATACATACGAGCGAGCAAGACAGACATTCACGCTCGCATATATACGAGCGAAAGAGGGCCAGGAAGGCACGCCTCCTAGCCTCGTTAGTCCGGATCGGAGAACGCCGCGTTCGCGCTCTCTCTCACTCACTCGCTCGGTCTCTGGCGCACGCCGCGCGCCGCGTGGTATGCGTGGATATGCCACTCCGGAGGTCAGCATTGACGCAAATCCATCCGACGTCACGTGGTACGGCGCGAGAGAGTGAGAGAGCGCACGGCACACATATACAAGTGGCTGCCGCGAGTCTCTCTCTTCTTGCCTCTTGCTTACTTGTCGTGGCTGTGTGTATGTGTGCTGTATTATAGTGTGTGTATGTATATATAATATACACTATACAATGAGGCCCGACCGCTCGAATCGTTGTTAATTCGATATGGTTCTCGTTTTCGCGGGTTATCGCGTTTCTCTCGCGCGCCGATTTCTCGTTTTCTATATATAGGAGGTGCTGCGGCTATATGGATTTTGATTTTCTTTTCAGTAGAGAGAGGTAGCCGAGTGTAAGTATTGTGCGCCGATATAATATGCGCGTGGAATTATTCTCGTTGTTGCTGATCCTGCTGCACGCGACGGGGGAGATGAATATAATTATATATACCTATATATGCACGCCTGTGTGTGGGAACGATTGCTGTCAGTGGCTAAATTGCAATATTGTGCGCAGTGCAGCGCTATATAGTTTTGATTGTCGTTTTGTTTGCACGCGCGTGTTTTTATCAGCACCGGATCGATCGGTTTGCTCCTTTTCGATTCCCGTATCGGTATTATACGTGCCGGTATAGGTTTTTCTCTCTGGTTCGCCGCGAATGCTCGTACTAATTTAGTTTTTAAACCGTATACACACGACGCCATCCGGTTTCGAGAACTGTCGTTGAGCGCTGCATTTCGTTTTCGATGCCGCGCGGAATATTTTGTGTATATATGTATACACGGTCGAGATTTTCGAGCGTTTCTTTCGGACTAAAAAGTACAAGTGTGCGCACGAAAATTGCCGTGGCTGCAGCACGTTAATGACACTTTGACGTTAAGTATATATTTAATTTCGCGAGAGCGATTTATCAATTTCGGGAGGAAAATTACCGGGGCGCGCCTAGAGAAAGCCCGTGTACATAATGTAACGCATTTTATATAATTTTTCAATATATCTTTATGTAAAGAGATCACGGAATTATGTAAACTGTGATATCGCGTTAAATAAATCATAAATCGTCGGCAAATTTTGTCTGTAGTATATACTATAGAGCAGTTGTGAAAAGCAGACCCGATATATGCGTTCGATTTTGATAATCGACAATCTGAGTCGGCAAACGGATAATCGAATTAGTGTAATGCGGTTTAAGTCAATATCAACGAAAAGAGCCACCCACCTATAAATAACTCGTACCGAATTTTTCAGTACAGATGTACGATACTTACTGTCATCGACCGTCTATACCGCGAATTTATTCGCTCATCCGAAATCGCTCATATAAATAAGAGCAGAACCGCCGTATCGCTGCCATTAAAATACACACATTGCGTCAACCGATTTTTGCGATCTCAAAGCTCTCTCGAATCGCTTGCTCGTTGTGTAAAAAAAGTATCGGATCGGCCATGTATTCCCGTTCTATTAGTCTCTTTACGTGGCCCACGGTAAATTACAAATTGATATCTATCTTCCGAGCTTGTGTTGCTCTTAGTCTCTTTCTCTTCGCTTGACGCGCGCCGCGCGCGTTTTTCCCCCTTTAGCAGCGCTCTCGCCCGATCGCAAATATCGTCACACACGCTGCAGCGCGCGTTTCCTCCTCGCGACTGCAGCGCGCAGCTTTAAACTTACTTATAAATACTCTCTTATTCGAGTCGACGAACGAATGTGAAATTTAAAAAGAATAACGCGATCGGCGCTCGTAATGCGCTCCCGCGTATGCGGGTATATATATTATTTCTTTTTAATTTTAATGCGTGAAAGGGAGAGAGAAACATTGTATAAAAATTGGTCAATTAAAAGGCGCAGCGCCTCCGCACGCAAGTGCGTCAGAACTTATGAAACGCATTATTCCCCCGCGTATTATAATATGTAGAAAGTAGGTGGCGGTGTGTAGCCGCGGTTGTTTCACCGCTGTTTCGGGTGTGAACTTGATTTATATGGGTGTAGTACTTATATGCGAGAGAGTGCGATTGTGAAAAATTGCGCGCCCACAGATGCAGTCGGAGATTGTTCTGGTAAAAGTTAATTTGAGGCAATTAAAAATAACTAGTCCGATTGTGCGCGCGGTTGTCGCTGATAATTTAAATTAAGAATGCTAAAGTTAAGCGAATATACTTGGGAAAGATAAAATCGGTAATATTTATATAACAATACCCTTGAAATGCGTTTGAAGGTTAGCATACGCACATATATACAGGTTCCGATGTTTTTTCGATTGATTAAATAATTTACTTTGACATTACTAGGTATGATTCACGTGTAGAGAATTTATTGAAAATAAAAAAAAATAAAAGAATTTTCGTACCTATATATTAATGAAAACAATGTTCGTTTATTTTTGACACAATACGTTTAAATTTGACAAGTATATTTGTTTACTGTGCAATAAATAACAATTAAGCATGTTTTTTGTTTTTAGTTGATATACGCTATGAAATTTTACATACTTTAACTGTTTAATTGATCCGTAAATAATTAGCGAACAGTGTCGACGAAAAAGTATACAAATTAAAAAGAAACCTCCTTCGTGTAACTTATATTAAGGTCTAATGCGTCATAAATGTTAAAATTTTGATAGGCAGCCATAAATTATTCTATACACTGTAAGAGCTTTTTTGCTAAATTTATCCTTATAACATAATAACAGTACCATCATAAATTTATCTTGCAATTAATAGCAAACTAAAACCGTTTTACGCAACTACATTAAAGCTCTCTACTCCAACGACAACGGGCGGGAAAAACCGCCTACTATTATATATACTCGCACCCACGTCGCTTGCGCGCAAGGAGGCTTCCGATTAGATGGCCACCAAATCCGCCGAATCCGCATTCCCTCATGACCACATACACATACCCACACCCATCGTGACGTTCTCCCACACCGAAGACACGAACAATGGGATCACGCGCTACGTCACACACAGACCGTACGCACGCTCGCGCGCGGTTCCTCCTCCCTCATCAGAACGCAGCGCTCGATCGCTCTTTTATTTATAGAAATTCACAGCGGAGTAGGCCCACACCTCGGTATATATAAATAATGGCCAATTAACAGCAGTGCGAGCGCCGCACGCGTTGCGAGAGAAAACGCGCACTTGCGGGCTCCGTTATTCGCGCGTATGTGTATATTTTTGGCGGGCCACGCGAGGACGATCCTTGGCGCGCGCGCACGCGGGCGGTGATAACGAATTGGAAGACGAGTGAAAGTTGGGGAAAAAGATCGGTCGGGGTCGTCTCGAGGTTTTGAGAGTGAAGATTTATTGGGTGCTTCGTGCGTAATAAGGGGGGGATATATTTGAATGGAAGCTTTTAGCGGGAGAGATCGATGCTTGATTGCGACGCTCGATTACGTGGGTGGTGCAGTTGGCTCTGACTTTGTTTGGTATAATATGGGTTTGGATGATGTTGCGTAATATGAGGTTTGCTGAATCGGTCGGGTGAAAATGAATGACATTCGCGTTATCAAGGATACGGTGGCTGCGTGTAGTGTTATGTTATTACTGTACAACGAGTGGCGCGTGAATTTTATGCTTTCTTTGCGCGCGTGAAACGACGATTCAACCTCGCGAAATTTTATTGCAATGTATAAGATTTATAGTCCCGATAGCTTTTGACAAATTCGAAGTATCTCGAGTGATTTATAATGTTTGAAAAAGTATTAACTGCGCGAACTGTATATAAATTTTAAATTCTCACTTGTTTCAATTAAGCATGTGTAACGCTCTCGTGAACATTGTGAGTCTACTACACTTGGAATGTTCTCGAATTTCCGCTAATAAATTGAAATATGAATGAAACTTATCAGAATTTCTTATCGTGAAATAAAAAAAAAAACGACTTCACACCTACAATACAAAAAATTTATTAAAATATTAATATATTTACAGTAATCGTTATCGTAAAATATGTATTTTATATATTAAAAAAACAGTTATACACATTTACAAATACCATAGTAAAAAATTCTCTAGCTCGTGTATAAAATCTCCTTTTTGCGCGTGCTCATTCGATCGAATAATTTAATAAATAAAATTAGAAAAAAAAACGAACATAAAAACCTAACAAATATCGGGCACATTTAAAAACGAATCTCGCACATATATGTACACATTTAAATTCATCACGACTGCGGCGCTATGATCTGCAGTACGTACTCGAGCATCCTGATCAGGTCGTTCTCCTGCTCGGCCTCAGCAGGCGATAGCTGCAGCGTGAGCCGGCAGATGGCTGTGTGCAAGCACTGCGGAAAACCGTAGGTACGAACGATCAGCTTGCCCTTCTGGTTGTTGCTAATTAAAGACCAGAGCATCGAGCCAGCAAGCTCGATCTCCGTACTCGTGCCTTCCTTCAGCGACGTCAGAAGCAGCTCGAGGAATTCGGCTATAAGAGAGGAAGAAGAAGAGAAGAAAGAGAGGAATGTTAAATGTACTTTGTTTCACGCGATTTTTATACGATTGTAAACGGATGGCTTTTCGTGCTTGCGCACGCTTGCGGTCCTCTTGCGGATGAGTTATAATATTTTTAGGGTCGGTAAAATTATCGCGATTGGGTCGTTATACAAAAGAGTGGAGAGTAAAGACAAAGATATTATTGTCATTGAGGTTTATCGCTGAGCGTCATTGGGGCTATAAAATATTTGGGGTGGCTTTTAAAACTGCAGTAAATAAGATATACTTTTCCTTTCATCTTTTAGTACCCGTCAAATTAAAAAGACATGTGTAAAACAATTTTTAGGAAGAGCATCGTATGATAAAAAGTTGAATAAAAAATTTCTATTAGATTTTTTGCAGTAGCAAGAATCATTAACTTGATCGAATCGCTCAATTTTGTAATTATCGTATGTGCGCAGGAAATAACTTTATGCGTTGTAAAGCACAAGCTATTGAATTTTGCACATCTGTAGACTCATTTCCAGCTCACTATCTTAAAATATCCCGGTAAAAGTCGACTAAAATAATATTTTGTTACTTACTAGAACCTAAAAGCCTTGGCCGATTGGTCACATTAAACGCCAAGTTCCGTAAAATCGAAATAGCCAAAAGTTTTGTAGAACCGGTCGACAGCCGGGCCAAATTGATAAGTACTTCCATGCTGTCCACAGCCTGAAATAAACAGTGGAGTTGCAGTTATAAAGTTGAATATCGAATAATACATACTATTAAATATATTTAAGCCGTTATTTAATATTTCCGATTATCTTTTACGAAATGATTCATCGCGAATATATAAATGTGTACTTGGATAATTATATAATGAATCAAAAAGTGGTAAATATTTTATGTAAAAGTGTTAATTGAAATGTCTTCAATGCAGCGATAAATTTTAACTGAACGATATTTATCTTCTTGAACAAACGTGATCTTTCGTTACACAATATCGAATTTCAAAATTTATTGCAACTTAAATTTTCATCATTATTAATCGGCAACTGTAGCAGCAATAAGTCGTTCTATCAATCAACGAATACAAAAAATATATCAAAGACGCCATGGCGGAAGCTCATGACTTCCAAATAACAGTCGCTTGAACATGCGCGAGATAAGAGATCTAGGAGCTTTCGATCGTAAATTAAGAAAAGGGGGAATAGCGTCGCACCTTGGAAACTGCCAGCTGGCCTTCGTCGTAGAACGTGAAGTCAATCAAAAACTCCAGGCAGTGAATCTCCACTATCTGCCAAATTTTCGTTCTCTTCGTAGAGGCCGGGTGGATCTTGGTGAAAAGATGCAGGAGATTGGTCTGCGCAGAAATAGAATAAGTAAATAAATAAGTTGGTGAAGTTTAACAACTTTCTAAGCTTAAAGACAATTGATCACGCGATAATCTATAACTCTCCTAGATAATTATGATACGTTTGTATGTCTTTGTATGCGTACAACGCATGTAAATTAGTAGAGTGAATTGAGAAACGTCATAAATCATTAAATTTAATTTAATGACATTATCTGCGTATTACGCTAATGAACTCTTTCAGATTTATTCAGAAAAAGCTTATACTAATCAAAGATTTATATTCTTTCTTAATCGTATACGTTATGAGGTTCATAAGAATAGGCTTTATTTGCCTTTTCAAGGATTAAATTCTGCATTTGTAAGGCAATATATAAGGTTAAAAAAATTAGGTCGCAAATAATCGGATAAAGTTGTTTTTCTTCTGATTCCTCATAAATAAAAATAAGCGTGAAAAAAAGAAATTAAAACGCTTAAAAATGAAATAAGAATACATTGACGTCGCAGTTAATAACTGCAAGAATATAATTATTTTGCATCATATATCTTTATTACTTAATGTCCGCTAAGGCCTTAACGTGAATTATATAATTGTCAAATCGAACCTCTGAAAATCAAGATATTAAACGAAATGTCTCCGCAGTCCATTAATAACTCCCTCATTAATAATATCTGCACCGACGTATCAATTTGCGTAACGTAATGCACAATGAAACGCAGTATATAATAACCCCGACCATACATGGACAACTCGACAAAAGTCATTCTCGCATGTATCGATGTGTATATTACACTAATTAAAGCGGTCCTCACCTTTGAAATGACGACGCGACACTCGTGATTGTGAATGGCGTTGCGCAGTGTGTGAAACGCAAAATTCAGTTTCTGACAGTCGCCGGCTCGGCCGATATGCTCGAGCTCCTCCATGATGAGGTGAACGATTAAATGCACAAGAGAAACGGAATTCGGTGTCTTTCGTAGACCGACACCCGGCGTCACTGACGTCAGAGGTAGAGATTGGGATGCTGCAAAGATGTATGCATGTATATATCTGTATGTAATGATGCGCACAGTGCTCTATTTTTTATCCGCATACGGGCTTACGACATTGTGCTTTTTTTTATGGTCGCGACCAGACAAAGTCGATCATTAGTTCAAACTAATGATTATTGTGATTTTTTATAATGGGACAAAAATCACAAGCAAAGAAGTTGATTCTCTTGTGTTCTCGAAGATGTATTCTCAAAGGAAAAAGAGCCAGTGCTCCATTCAAGTATTACTTTTTACCCTTTAATAAAATTTTTTCAAACGCTATCGGCACGCGTAAATTCAACATTGTCAAATTTTTTTCATCATTTCAATATCAAATATTATTTTGGTTTTTCACAAGGGCAAACGTGTTTTTGTTCGCATTGTAGCTTTTATACCTTCTAAGCATCCCGAGGTGAACGTTGACATCATTTTCAGCGTGGTGATTAAAACCTTTTTGTTCTGCGATGTGTACGCCCAGAGTTTGTGAATGATGTCAGCCAGGCCGACACCGGCGAAAATTTCTTTGGCCTCGACGCTATCGTACATGAAGTTCATCAACATTATGTAAATCGAGTCGATCTCGTGTAACAAAGGATGCGCCTGCAAAAGAAGCGGAGAGGTAAAAAGCGCAAGAATGTTAATGGCCGGTCCGTAATACATAGTGATGTGAGGAGGAGGTAAAGCTCGCGAGCGCGCGTACGCGGGAAAACCCGGCGTTTTCTCAATGCTAATTTCTCCGATGAAATAATCATAAGATCGAAAAAGCTGTTAACGTCAGGAAATTTTTCTGTATCAGTAGGAGAGAGGCAGAGAGAGAGGCCACTTTTTCCCTCGTAAAAAGCGCATAATACCTTTTGACCCCGGTCGTTCTGCGATTTGAACGTTTGCACTGAAATGCTGTTGAGCTTCACGTAAGTCTCCTTCAGTACCATTAGGCAGATGCTGGGAAAATTTTCCGCTAACGCCTGTTTCTTCGCTTCAGTCGATATACAGAGCAAATTTGTCAGGGCGACTAATATCAAGTCTTTGTCGTTCCACTGTCTGCTATTCTTCACTGGTTTCGCGTAGCTGAACGCGATGAAAAGGTTTATCAGAATCTTGCAAATGTCAGCACCGATGCGGAGTTGTTCCCTGCCGGTGGCGATGTTCCTGTTCCGTTCGGTGGGGTTCTCGATAGAACCCGCCCCGAAATTAGTCTTCGAAGGTGATTTGTGGGCGTTTGATGAGGCCGTGTTAGGATCGTTGTCCCAAGGTCCACTCGGATCGCTGGTATATTTTGTGTCTAATAAGTCTTTTATGGGAGTGGTGACTTTGTCGTTCTCAAAGTCTCTCTGCATTTCCTGGGATAACAGGAACGCGAAGAAGCTGAGGGCGCTCATTCCGAGCTCCGATCTGGAATATTTCACTATGTTGCATATTGTTTTGATGAAGACTTCTGCATCGATGTTTTCCAAAACTGATTGAATGGAATCGAAGTGTTGATTTTCTGTTAGAGTTAAAGAGACTAAAAATTTGAAGATTTCAGTGGCTAATCGATTACGTAATTCAACCAATCTAGGAGTGTTTGTAACTAAAAAAAGAATAAATTTTAATTAAATACTCAAGTTTACTATGAGAAGATTAATAAAATCATAAGGTAATAGAAACTTACAATACAAATCTGTGTTTAATAATTCAAACAATTGTTTGATAAAATCTGACGGAAAAATAACTATCGATGCAAAGTCTGGACTATGAATTACGCAATTCGTAAGTACAGTGCATAAAGCAGTATACATTTCCAGTACGTCGCAATAATGTTCTAAGTTTCTTTCTCCACTAATTGTTTTTGGAATTTCACTGAAGCATCTAAAAAAATAAAAGACATTGATTATTAATGACTTTTATCTTTTTCCTATTGTAAAAAATAATCACGACTTACCCCATTATGAATTTATACAGAGAATGTTCAAATATTTCATGTATAACTTCATGTTCTCCAATAGCAATCAGATTATTAAGCATTGCACACAAGGTAGTAATTAAACTTGGTGTAGCTATGAATTGCATATGATCGTCATCATCACTAATATCAGAGTTCCTAGTGGAATCTAAAAATACATTTAATAAAAATTCAGTTTTAAAGTATAAATGTTCACGGATTAGTTTTAAATCATATTTTTAATTAAGTAAAAAAATGTTAATAGCAGTTATAATGTTTAAGTTACACAAAAACTTAAGATTATTAATATGATTTATAAGGTTTTTCTACAATAAGTTTTTATTTTATTAACTTACACCCCTGCAAATCATCTCCACAATTGTACAAATAATAAATTGTTTTGGGAACCATCGAAATAGTGGTAGTAGAGCGACTACTCGCTAATGATTGCGTTTGTGTGCCTTCAGACTCTGTTAATTCAGCCATATCGGGATCTAGCGTGGCGAACATATAACAGTTTGAACACATTATGGCGATTTCATGATAGACATTACATTCTTTCATATACGATAGAATCGAGCTTGGTTTTAATGCATCAACCTAAAATTAAAATATTTGTTATCAGAGATATTGAAGAGCAACAACTCATTCTAAAAGTCATAATGCATTTGATTTATTTCATTTACTTTTACAATATTTCGATAGTATTCGACATTTTTTTAAATTATAAATATATTCGAAATCATTGAAAGTTATCAATCGAAATAAAGATTGTTCTAGACAAACTACGATGAAATCACAAATCAAAATTAATGCATAAACAACTTTCGACTCTCATCTTGAAAAAAATTAGGAAAATCATTACCGCTGACGACCGAAAGTTTTCCTCCGCGGCTGAATAGCGCGGGGGAAACCAATAGCTTATTTCTCGGTAACGCGAGATAGCATATACTTACGTATTGAAAGGCAATCGTATTGGAATTCCTAATTAGATTGCTCATTGCGAGGCAGGCCTCCTCCTTGACAATGCACGACTCCTCCTGGGTGGTTATGAAATAGAGTAGCGAGTGGCATAATTCACCTGGAGATGAGTCGATTGCATTCAAAAGCTGTAGCGCCGTGTGAGGTCCATTAATCAGGCTCGCAAGCAATTGCAATGCCGAGGCGCGCACCAGCGGATCGCGGCTTCGCCAAAGCGCCGGCAGCCAGCTTAGAGATTGGACCTCCTCATACCAGAATTTTACCCAAAGCTGGAAATAAATTTTTTTTTAGGCCAATCTATGGATTGTTGGTGCAATTTTATAAAAAAAAAAGAAAAAATGAATTTATAATGTGATTGAAATGATTGATGCACGTTCTACTCACGTTTTTGTTTAAATTTATTTGCATCTGGTGGAGTATGTGGTTTAAGCAAATTATACAGTTTCTAGTTATTGTTAAGCCCATGAAACTAACAGTCCCTTCCCGGTGAAATGATAAAATTAGCTCGATTAAAACATTTCCAATGGACTTGAGCGTATCATTGTGACTTTTCCATTGACATTTTGCAATTACGTAAGTCAATGTAGACAATACCCAGTCCAAAAATGCTAAAATATTTATAAAGTTTTTTTTAACCATATTATTCATAAAAAGACTTAATTTTTTACTAAAAATTTTGCTTCTTGATTTACCTAGATTGTAGTAATCTCCATAAACTAAATTAGAAACTGCGTATTCAACGAAAGTTATCCAGGAATTTTTTGATTCATCATTTTCTTCTGCGTCTATCATTGAACATGCACGTGCCAATCTAAGAACAGATTGATGAACATCCTCACTGCCCTCTTCACTGGTATGCAACCATTCTCCTAGTGTCTTTATCATATTTTTTACAGTCTTACAAAGCCATGTAGTCTCTTCTAAATTCAAACAGTAATTATTCAAGTATTTTTTACGATTTTACTTAAATAGTAAATTTTAATATTTATAGTAAGGTTTAAGTAAAAAGTTTTTACCGTTGCTTGTTACTTTTATATACAAATGAAGGAAATTTAAAACGTTTATAAATAATTCATGATCTTCTTTACTTGATGGATGAGAATGTAAAAATCTTTCAAACGTATTTGCCCACGGAAGATGTAGTACGTTTTCAAAATTTTCGGAATCTAGTAAATTAGACAATTTTAAGTATCTATAAAAAATATACGAGTTTTGATTATTGATTAAAAATTGACGTCATACAAGAATATTTTTTTATAATAATGTCTTACATTGTGAGGTAGTCAATTGCACATAATACGCCATTATGAGTAATTGAATTTTGAATATTATACAATTGTTTTTGCAAACAATATGGAAGTGATGTATACGTTAACTCGGCCAGTTCAGTTTCTCTGATCATTAGACTTTCAATCATCATAGGATCATTGATTTCGTCCCACTTTTTGAGTAACAATTTTTCACCTCCATTCCATTCCCATGCCCAATATTGTCTAATAAATGTCAAAGCAGTGGGATTGCTTCTGTGTAGAACTATAAAAATAATGTAATAAATATATTTTAAACATACAACAACTATGATAATGTTGATCCAGCATTATATCATACTTGAAATATCTGATCTTCTGTGAACACTTGTTTTCCAGTGGGCTTTGCATGCAAATGGCAGTTTCATTTTCAAAGTTATTATATATGGTAAAGAAATATTGAAAGGACTACTTGAAATCCTTTCTGTAAGGCTCATAATATATCCACTGTATAATAGCAAAGCTAAAAGTTGAGCAGCATCCATTTTCATAGAGTCATTATTAGGGTACAGAAATAAACCTGAATAAAAAAAAACAATGAATCAATTATTTTATATTCAGATTTTTGCCTCAAGAAGACAAAACTTACTTCGTAAAATATTATAATAAACATCGATTCGATTGGATAATTCTATCCTTACAGAACATTCAGAGGATGCAAGAAGTTTCAAAATAGTTACAATAGAAATGACTGAATCAGGGTAGTTGACAAAATCTTTCTCAATCTAAAAATGTATAGTATTAATAAAATAAAGGTATTTTCAGTAACTAAATAAATATTTAAAAGTTTTACCAGAGCTTTAGAAAAAATATCTAAAATTAATGATAAGCCATTTTCTGAAATGAAGGTTTTATGTAATGAGCTATCAGATAGCATTACACTGACTTGAACTAATGCTGATTTTCTCACTTTTGGTTCAACATGAGATGACCGTAGCATTTCCAGAACTGACAAAAGTGCACTTTTCTGTAATGAATTCAGATAAAATATCAAATAACTCTGATACATGAAATAATGTATCTAATTGTAATAAAGTATTTAATAGTCAATAATTCTGACCTGATATGTTCCTTCTGATCGCTTAGCAGACATTTGTTTATCAAATACACATAGTGAACCGAGAGGGAGGCCATGAAGCGACGTCAGACGAGGTAATTTTTTAACTGAATTTTTTTCTTGGGCTAGCAACCAAAGTATTCGACACAACGCTTCATCTCTTGTATCTGGTATTGGAGAAAACATCAACCTAACGTTACCTTTTAAAACCTTGAAGATAAATTTATTTATCCATTAAAAAATTTTATGTTAATAAAAGTTGAAGTATAAAAAAAATATTACCTCTATAAATGGAAGTTGTATACTTGTAGAAAAATCAGGATCAACCATTTTTGTAATTGATTTTCCTAATGAAGAAGATGGATGAGCAAGACATTGCAAAAGAGGTAACACTGGAATCAATGCTTCCATTAGCATTGACCATCCAGGTTCCGTCATTTGAGATTTTCCTTTTAGTAAAAAAAGAAGTATATCGCTTGCCATACTTCTTATCTAGAAAAATAAAATCTTTACTGTGAAATGAATTCTTTTTAGTGTATTAAAGAAATCTTTTGACATTACTTTTTCATTTTCATGCATAGTTCCATGACAAATTATTTCAGTTAATATGGTTGGTTCCATTAGAAACATAAAATTTTTCCAACTATTCTTGTTATTGTGATCAAGTTGAAGAGCTGTTGCAACTAATGAATGACACTCTGTATATATTGCTTCTTGTACTTCTTCATCACTATGTGCCAAAAGTGTAAGTAACATTTTTTTAATTATATCTTTATCTTCTGGTCTTAGTTTACACCTTAAATAAAATTTTTTTATAATTATATTGTTAATTCAATAGACTTTTTTCTAATATTTTAGAATAATCAGAAGTATGGTACAAACCCTGCTTTATTTCGGGCTAAAGTTATAAATTTCTTTATTAATTTAAAATTTTTATGGTATAGTAAGCTAAGTTTTGAGGAATAAATCATTTTTAATTCATTTGAATAGCTTTCATCCTTTAAATTTTTCATCAAAGAAATAGCAGCTTTCATTGATTTTGTAACCAAACGAGTTTCATCCAATAATTTAACCAATTCACATTCTTGTCCACCATGAAATCTCTAAAAATAACGTTAAGAATAAATATTATTTTGCAATATCAAAAATTAATTTGAAGTCTAAGTTTTCTTCATACCCTTGCGTATTCTTGTAAGGTCACATGCATTGATGAATACATTAAGTATACAGGACCATCCATAATGGCATTACATATGGATAGTTTCATATTTTTCGGTATAACTTGATCAGCTAATTCTAGTGGCATAATATTACTCATTAACTTCACTGTTAGCCATAAAAAATATATATAAGTTGTCCGATGGTAATCAACATTATTGAATTGTCCAAAGTAATCCAAAATTTCACTTAATAATTCAAATAACGTTTTAATATTTTCATGAATTTTAAGGGCAATATTGTCATTGCAAAACCATACTGTAGGCATAACACTCGTGATAAATAATTGTACTAGTTCATACACTAAATCTGCAATATATCTAACTATTTTTAGTGGACGAGTTGAATCACTCGGAATGCTTAATAACTTCAAAACACTTATTAAACTTTCTGTACAGTAATCAGGTATAAACATCTGCTGTAGCTGAAGCACTGCATCATCAACATCATCTATTAAACTAGGAGATCTATTATTTATTCTCTGAAAAATTTTACAGATGAAAATTTTACATTAATTTTACAAAAACAAGAATGTAATAAACAATATTAAAATAATTTTTACAGCCTCATCTGGATCAGAATTTTGATCAGGAGGTTCTCCTTCTGGACTATCTCTTTTTTGTAATATTGGACAACCTTCACTTTCCAAATTCCTTGCTAATATCTATAAGAAAATACAAAATTAAATTTATATCATTAACAACAACTTTACTTGTTTAGCGTTAGAAAAAACGTTTTTCAATTATTAAAATGATTATTGTTACCTTTTGGGCTTTATGTGCGATGCTAGGATCACAATAATAATATATCCGAAACCTTAAGGTCCGAGTAAGTTTATAAAGAGTTTTTAATATTGTTATAATTAAATTATGTGATTCTGGGTTTGGCTCATCCTTATAGGACTGTAGAAGAGCTAATAAAATCTAAAAGAAGATTATTTTTATTTAACTGTGTACTATGATGTATGAGTTTCAAAATCATTTGAATTTACATTAACAGTAGTTGGTCTATGCAAAAAAACTTCAGCTGGAAAATCTTGTAACATGATATTTGTAATAAAATGACATGTTTGAACTTTTCTGGAAATATCAGTCGAATTACTTAAGGTATCTTCTAACGTAGTCAAAACACCTTTATCTGATGTAGCTAGTACTTGCCAAGGCATCACGAGCCATTTTATACTACTTTCTGATCGTCTTGGTATCACAGTGCCATCACCACAATTCATCGTTAAATCAAATGGCATAGAACTAAATATATAAAATAATTTACTAGCTATTATAATTATTTTTATTTTGTAAAATTTTAAAAAGTTATTGATAACATACCTATCTAATGGAGACATAGGTGAAAAATTACTTGATTCAGCAGTATCATTTTGATAGTGATAATTATGAATAGTTTCAGGCGTTTCATATGTAATAGGTGGCATATCCTGTAGACAATACATGTATTTAAAATAATTTATAAATTTGATAGAAAATAGATAGAAAAAATTTGATAGAATAATGGAAGCCAAACCCCAAAGTTTTGTATAAATTTTTCTGGATCCAATGCAATTTCTTGCATTAAATTTAATTTACTATGCCATCTTGAATCTAATCTTGCCCTCAAGTCCCGTAATTCATTTTGAAATCTTGTTCTTCCTAAAGAGTTTAAATAACTGCCAGCATCAGCCTGGAAACAAAACTCAAACTTGGTAAATAAACCAACTTCTTACGTAAAATTAAATCAATTTAACCTTCTGATCATAAAATTACCTTTATTAATTTTATCATCAAGTCCAAAACTTTTTCTGTTTCAATGATAGGTTCGATTGAAAACCAATTAAAAAGTTTGAGAAGTAATTCTTTTTTAATAGCATTGCAATCACATTCAAAACCAAGTTCCAATTTTAGAAGTATATTTTCCAATGCTCTTAGACGAATCTCATCAATGGGATGATCTTTAAAAAATACATAATCTTTCATAAAAATATAAATGTTTATATTGCACATGTGTAAACATAGGCAATTGGCATGACAACAGTCTAGCAGAACGTAAACAAAGGTAGTACAGTGTAGGTTCTATTTTTATCAATAAAAGATTATAACGTACCGAGCTTTCTTATGTGTGCATTTGATATCGTGCTAAACGTAGACATTTTTTACATAAATTAAAAAAACGGTACTGAGGTTAAATCCAAGACATTTTTACAATTGGCGAATACGACTTTTGAAAAGCCGAAAGTGATATATGTGCTTAAATCATTGTAGAGTTTTCATGAATGTGTACATTCATGATGTCATTCATTCAAGTTTATTTACAAACTACGAAAAACTCTCTCATTGGCTGAACACATAAAATGCATTGTGCGTGCGACAGAAAGAAAGCATGTGATTGGTTACTTTACTCATTGGCGCTCTTTTACTGGCATCGTGCTCCGAAATTCCAAAATGAGAATAAACATTCGACAAGTGTCGACCATTATAATTTATGAGTTTAAATATGTGCTAATGGAAATCTCATTTGTATTTCCTACTTAATATTTTATTGATAAATCCAATTACAGCCATCTCGAATTATGGATTTGGACAAGTCCAGTTGGTTGAGAGACAGTTTCCCGCGCAGTTGCAGTTGTAAGTGAGGTTAGGTGCGCATGCGCGAATTGCAGCGTCGCATGTCAATCTCGGATCAGGGATGGCCGGATGATGGGTATGAAATTATTTCAACATGGCCGGCGGTGGCATCCTAGGCATGAAGGCTGCCGCTCGCGACTCACCGGTAACGCGACGGCAAACTTCAGACTGACGATGCCAGTTCGAAAAAAAAGCGGCTCTGACGATTTCGTCCGTCTGAACCTTAAATGATTCAACATTACGTAGAAAATGTTCAGAAAGTGGAATCGACTAGATTTTATGCATAATAATAATAATAATAATAACATAGTACAATAAAAGATACTACACGTGTGAATTATTAATAACTAATATTATTGAGTATGTAAAGAAATTACAAATAAAACCTGTTCTTATCTATTTTATTGTGTAACTTAATAATGTAAGCAATTTCAAATATAAAATTAAGTTGCATAATTTCAAATTAACAGCTAATTTTTTTTATCAACAAAAATTTAACACTGAGAATATCAACAACGTATTTTCTTATACGTGCACTAAAGAAAGTCTGCTATATCATAGCCATGTCATAGATAACTAGAATTTAGTAGAAATTTTTTTTCTCAACTCAGGCATAAAATAGGGCTTTTTTTCACGTGTGAAAGTAGGGGAGAAAATTTCGCATTTCGAGCGTATTTTATGAAAGTGGTAAGAAAAATCCATTTGTACCCTAAGACAGGTGAGAAATGAAAAACTGGTGAGAAATGTCCATTTCTACCCTAAAACAGGTAGAGAAATGAAAATTTCTATGAAAAACTGGTGAGAAATGTCCATTTCTACCCTAAAACAGGTAGAGAAATGAAAATTTCTGCCTCCCTTGTATAGTTAATAATACATTTCAAATTATTTTGATTCACAACTTCGTTGTCTGCGACTCGAAATGCCCAATCATCTCTTCAACTCACATCGCACTAAAATTAGCTCATTTTCTCCCCTTGTTGCATAATGTACTATTACTATCACAAAACTTCCTCTATAAGGAAGCAAAATAAAAAACGAACTACTGCGTGTATTTTTAAAATTCTTTTGATTTTAATAGATGAAAGAACATTTACAATATTTATAAAAATTTATTAAAATAATAATCATGTGGAA
>JAPYZO010002586.1:0-14368 GCA_030522905.1 Torymus flavipes | reverse complement strand
TTTTTTTAGAAGATCGCATCTTCTATTTTGCAGTTTTTAATATTATTTTGTTATGCACTTGGTATAAACTGCCAATTATTTTGCGGGCATAAATTGCCTTTTATGCACGAAATTCGAGGCGCAAAAGGAGCATTAGACGTCCATCTATACATCGAAAATTAAGTAAATTCAAGAACAAAGAACTCAATAATGATAATCTATTATCTGAAATAAAAAAATACTACTAGATTTCGTGTCATCCGTTTACTGGAACGTTCACACTCCGCGGTGAGTTTTGATATGCACTGATTATTTATCCTAGACAAATTTTGTCACTACACAGAAACCCAAAGTTGTTTCGGTTTGATATTATTCAATCATTCTCACACTCTTAAACAAATTCGGCTTGTTTCATCTTGATTTTACTAATTTTTACTTTGCCAAATACGCTGTTCTGTACAGTTCGCTATACTATTCTACTAAAATGTTTACTATTTCAGAAGTACGCCAGAAAACTCGACATCCAAAGGGCCAATGAAGATCTAGGAGCAAGAATATTCTCTATTTCCCGGTGATCTTACCGTGTAGGGAGATTTGATGCAAAAAATCTGCAGGCGACCTCCTCAGGCTAGGCACAATCAATCGCTGAGACCTCGCAGTCATCGCCACCAGAGTCCTCATAGGAGGAGCCGTAGCCTACAGGGTATTTAATACGAGCACCGCAGAAAGGAACGGGAACCCTGGGTGGGTCGGCTAAATGTGTATCTGATCTTTTCCTTCTAAATTCGAATAAGTCAAAATCAGTTGAATAAGTGAACATCGTGATCGTTAAAGATGTAAGTACTGACTAAGAGAATTAAACGCTTTGGAAAACGGATAAAAATAAAGTCTAGTGCTCACAATTCCGTCAAATGGCCCCATTTTCTTGAATATGTAAAATGTAACCTCAATTTTCTCTATTACCTGTTACTTTGAAATTATTTATGGTTCAAAAACGAGCAAAAAAGTTTATTAGACAGCAAAAGCTACACTTTAAGCTATGATTCATTGAAAAATATTTATTTTGAAGGATCTTAAATAAGCAACCAAAAATGGTGTACGAAAATGGTTTCAAATAAGATCCATTAAATCGCTTATAATGAAGACACATTTTCTTATGCTATCTTTGATATTCAAATTATTTAAGTATCTTAAAACATGCAACTACAAGACATTACGAAATTGTTACATGTTTTATGAAACTTCGATCTGAACTATAAGGTTCTAGTTACCACATTATTTAAATATATATAAGCACTATTTTTAATATTAAGGGAAACTAATGAAACAGTGATAAATATTTTGTATATTATTATCAGAAACCGTTGGTTAAGGTGGCTTTTTTTATTGGTTTGTCTTTTTACTTTGACCAGTGTAGACATGTTAAGGTCCTAAAAATCATTGCCATTATTATAAAAGCAATAACTTCACGAATTCATCTGAATCAATTTGAAAACTATTATAAATGATTGAAATATACTGCTCAACAGGTGTTTATTATTGAATGAAAAAAAAATTTAGTGAAAATTACGTTTCATGATTTTGATTGAAGTTCAGATTGTTAGATTTCAATGAAATTAAAAAGAAGCTTCTTAGTCATTAGTCCCAAAAAATTTGGAAGCAAACAGGTGAACAACAAATTTGGAGAAAAAAAAACCCTCGAGTGACAAAAGGAGAGAATGTCACTATGCAAACAACAGTTTTGGTCTAGTCTAGCAACCGTGAGCTAAATGCGCGACGTAAAGTCCCTCATCCAGTCACTGTGCTCGTGCTTTTTAATCACTCTCAAATGAACAAACATTACAATATAAAATTCAGCTGCTGCATGAGACTCACCTGACGTCGAAGTAGCGACAACCAACAGGAGAGTAAGAACTACCTCCATGCTACTGAGGCCAAGTCGCGGCATGTTTACTTGCAGTATGATCTCTCCTTCCACTTCCTAGCATCGGCTACTTCTGCTGCTGTTCCTCCTCCCTGATCTCACGCACGTTCGAGCTCCGGACGCGGGTATCGCAGAGCTTTGAGCTGCGTCATGGTCGTCGACGACCGTTCCTCCATGCGCGCACTGCAAAACGAACGAAAATCGGATTTCGACGCTGAACTTGGAGTAAGCGAGAGATTTCTTCAGGACTCGAGAGTGCTTGGAGGCATATATGAAAGTTTCACGTCAAGTGCCGAAGTTCGCGCGGTAGGGCGGGATTATTTGTTCCGATATCATCGATAATGCATCAGGCACTCGGAGATTACTGGGAGATAGATAGAGAAAGAAAGCAGGAGAGAGAGAGACAATGAAAGTGTAAAGAAGTGAGAGATGCAGATGCCGAAGTATAAACATACACGGTAAAAGAATAATGAATTAGTATCAAGTAACGAATTTTTAGGGTTTACATTTAGGAGCAGCCCCACTAATTTATTATACTAAACAGAAAGCTCCATTCATTAATACATCTACAGTCAAAAATCACGGAAGCAAAAAACGCGCACAACTATACTCGTTCATCTTACTAAACCGAGCTCTTAACAACTAGCTGACGACGTTACGGCAGTGTCGCGCAAGCTCATTTGTCGCGCAGCAAAAATTATCACCCGCGCGCTATCCCCGCGGCGCGATACGTAATCGGAGAACAATAACAGCCAGCACAGTGCAGTGCACTCGGGCTGCACGCGGCTACCCCGACCACGTAATAAAAGGTCAAATGAAATAACCGGCTGTCGGCCGATGGCTGCTCCACTAGTATAAAATACTCGCGCTCGGGGGTTATGCCTCTCCGCATCGATCGCCGCTCTCGCACTCACGCTCAACTTCTATATACGCTCCACTTAGTACGCGCGCAAATATACTCCGCGGATATCTTGTACCTCCCGAAAACTGCGATTCTCCTGCTGCAGCGCGATCGATTTTCGCCCTCCGCCGCCTCCTCCTCCTTCTTGTCTTCTTCCTCCACCTCCTTCTGCAGCGAACAGTAAACTTTGTAATAGTTTCGCGCACAGTCACTCGCGCGCAGGTGATACTTCGCTACGTCTGTACGGTCCAACTCTCGAGGTAAGAGTAGCGACGACGTGACGCATCGCGATTAGTCGCACTACCGATCATGAATAATCACGGCGCATTATTACAAAGCATTAAAGGCATTTTTCATCGTCCGGTATTTATTATGTTTACGCACCTCGACTCAACTGTTTACCAGACAAAAATAAACAACTGAGTTGAAAATTAATGCTTAAATGTCTAAGCTCCACTCGCTTACGCCTTATTTAAAAGAACAAAGTGCTGGATGACAGTAATTGAGATTCGACGGTAAATAACAAAGTGTCTCGTCTTGCGTCGTGATTATTGGCGCTTCATCGCGACGCGTTCGTCATCTAGCTACGCTCACTATGATTGCACCCACACTGGCTTTATCTACGGTTCGTTGCGAGTCGGCCGATGCCGCTTGGGCCGGCTGCTCGGCCCCTGCATCGTCGCAACACCGAGGATCTTCAACTTTATCGGGCACTCGAGAGTTGAAAAGCGAGAGAGAGAGATAGAGAGAGAGAGAAGGAGAGCAGCGCACGTGCTTCCACGACCGTTGACGGCGGTCCACTGAGCGCGCTTCCTCGGCCGCAAGCACTGGAAGGCGCGCGTTCACCCTTCGCTCTCCCCCACCCCCCGGCGCTCGCGCGACCGAGCTTGCGCGCCACCCGCACCTACTGTGGAGGGGGCGCTTACGCGAATTATTTCGGACCGATGCCGCCGCCGCCGCCACCGACGCCACCACCACCACCATCATCGGACTTTTGGTGTTTTTCCGCGCGACGGTATATACTACAGGGTTGAGGAGGATCGATCGGCCCGAGCGTCATTAGTCACCGGTTGGAGCAAACTTGCCGATTGTTTTCTTAATTTGGCGAAAAAAGGAGGTAGCCGTGAGAGGGTCGACGCCATCCGGATCCCGTCGACCCCGTCGCAACGCGCTGTTCGATACTCATCTGCATTTTTATTGCTTTTGCCCAGAGAGGATTTTTAATGTCTTTGTTAGCGCGCTGGCATGGGCATCGCGAATAGCGCGCTTTTATACTTTCATTGCAGTTTTCAGGAGGAGCTGGAGATTTTTAGCTTTCCGAGCGTGCAAATTGGAAATGATTGTTTGTCGGGCCAAAATGGAGTCCTATTTTTGTATGATATTCAGCTAGCTTTATTAGAGTTACAGAATAAGACCGCAGTGAACAGTCAAAAATTGTATATTAGAACTTCTAGAAACCCGAAATTTTTGACCAAATTAGGTAACTCATTTAGATTATATCCCCAATTTTAAATGAAAGGTTGAATATGAATACAAATCTCTCGTAATTCGATGAAATTTATATTACAAATAAACATAAATAAATGTTGTTATAACATTGTAAATGCCAATATTTATATTTAATATGTCAAAGTTGATATTTTGTTAAAAGGAATACGAACAATAAAGATAAAATCATAATTAATGTATTCATTTGGAGAAATATTGATATATGAGAGAAATCTTAATGAATAGATAAATATTGTGTAAAAGAGATATTTTATATACATGTATATATATGTGCCCTCTGTTATTTCAGCAATTTACACAGATATGGTATGAAAATTATTTTGCTTATGATTATAAATAACAATTCACAACTGGTACACAAACACTTTTACATTTACTCGATAAATGTGACATATTCTAAAATAAAATTTAAAAAGTTCTGGAATTTCGCATTCTAATCCTGCAGGCCTGCACGATTGATTTTTTCCAATCGCTTTTGTGCTATGAGATACCGCGGTTTTAAGCCAGTTGCATTAGCAGAGTTCCTGGGTGTGTAGTAAAGTAACCATCCAAAAGCTAATCATATTGACTTTATACGGCATTTGTCGATTGACAGAAGAATACGCATATATACAATATACATATACTAATAAAGTATGTATCTAAGTTGCTCTTTTTTTGAGGCTTTAAAAATATTATTATTACTTAAAATATAAAGTAACTCAATAGTTGTATGAGTATTTTAAACCTCACATGAGCAAAATTTTTTTAAACGGATTTTCAGAATTCTTTTACAAACTAAATGAGACTAAAATATTCTAGTATTTTACTACAACTTTTTCCACATTCTTTAGTTAATTTTCAATTCTTAGTTTTATATTCTATTTGAATATATACAAAAGTAAAAGTTTCAAAGATTCTTTTAGTTTTCTAACAACTTACCAATCTCGCTGGGGTCTCACTTACGTCATTATGAAAAGTAAGCCCTTTATAATTTTAAATATCAAATGTATAAATTTTTTACCGATTTATTGGTAGAATAATGAGTCCTCGAAAGCATAATTACATGTTGTAAAGCGATTTTGAGAATGAAACTTCCTATTTCAAGTTGGTCACGAAATTGAACGAACGATTTGCAGAAACATCCGCACCGTGAAGCTTATGGAGATGAAGAGCCATCATGTACAGTAGTTTACGAGTGGTTCGCAAAGTTTCGAGAAGCAGGGGAATCTCTCGAAGACGAGTGCAATAAATCACAAGTTAACCCGTATATTAACCGAAGGCTTGAAACTGCGAAAGATTTGTGCCCGATTTGTTTCGCGTGTGGGAGCACTACGGACGACAACCGCAAGCGCAGTTGGATGACGTACGATTTTTACCGCCAATAATCCGCAGGAGAATATAGAGTTTTGCCGATTCAAGACATAAAAAATTTATGTTCGCGGACAAATGAGCCGTATTTAAAATATGATGTCAGGACTGTTTATTTAGTCTCTTATATTTTGTCAGATTAATGCAAATAAGTAAACTAATATTATTTATGGTTTCATTTTCATTGCTGTTTGTACGATTTCTATTATAAATAAAGAGAATATTTTGATGTATATTTTCTTAAAAATTAGGCGTAGAAGTAAATGATTTAGCGATCCATTAAATGATTATGCTTACGGATGAGTATAGAAGGGATGTAACTGAAGAAACAGAAGTAATGGTAATGTTTAAAGTTTGTCGAAATATGTTGTTTGTAAAAGGAAAACTCGATCCTGAAAAATAAGGTAAACTTTGTGATCGTACAAAAAAGTTTTGCGAAAACATGTTTGAAATATTCGTTGGAACCTTTACAATCAAAATACGTCTTTTTAGAAAATGTCGATACAGATGCTTGTACATGTCTGCATGTGCACGTGAGTATTTGTGTTTGTGCTTGTTTTGGTTATGTTATACCACGTATCAGTGCTCAGAGAAAATTTTCCTTCAAGGGGATGTACGAGCCGACTAAAGATTTTTACATCGAGTTTCACGTTATTTGAATTTGTTTTTAAGTTATTTAAAATTATCGCAGTCATCTATTGTTCATAACGAGTTCAATAATAGTAGATAATGAAAAAAAAATTAGTAAAAAATACAATAGGACATATATTATGAAAAATTCGAGACTGTCGTCAACTCTACTATTCTACATATCGGTTTCCACACCCTTGCGCGTAGAATCAATACATAATAAATAGTATTTGTCGGCATTAGTAATATTATGTGTTATCAAGGAAGTATTTTTATATACATTAGAAGAGTTTTTCAAGTTAGAAACATTTGTATACAAGTCTCTAAGTTACTTGAGATAATAGGTTTCGAACTGTTTAACTATTAACATCTATTAAAATTCATATTTATCTATGATTGTTGCCTTTATTATTATAAACAAAACTTAAATACGTTTAAAGTTGAATATTTTTATTTATTTTTTCCTTAACATATCCGTTTTGCCCATGTCTCCTCTATTTTAATTCTTTCGTCTTATTTTGTTAATATTGTTAAAAATTTTGAACCATGTATTTGTGAGTAGCGTGTTTAAATTTTAGTGAAAAATTGGGAAAGTTAAGAATACGCGGTAAATTTATGATTCGAGTGACCTGAAACTTATCCTGTCTTTGTCGCAGTTGGTGAACTGATAAAAAAGTAAAGCTCGAGGAAAACGAAAGTTTTTGTCTCGTTAGAAATCTTAATGGACGCTGAAAGTTGACAGAACAAGTTGCCGTCGTCGCTGTTACCGCTGTCGCGCAATTTGCAAGAAAATGACAATGCGGGCGCAAAGCCGCGCGCATTTCGCCTATCTGCGCTCGTAAAGTGTAAAATAATGCCGTCGTTCTTCCGCTCGACTTGCGTAGCTTCCGTGCCCATGCCATTGTCAAATTTACGGCAAGTTGCAGACTGAAGGATATAACGTGGTGTGGCAGGGGCGACGGCGGCGGAGGGCGACGTGATGCATCGACTGTGTATTCGCGCATACGTGGGTGCGCGGCGCAAAAGCCACATGGCGGGAGCTATAGGCGAAATTCATTGCGCACTTGGTAAAATGTAGTTGATGAATTTAATAACGCCAACTTCTTTGCGGATTTTGAAAGTTCCTAATGCGGTGAAGCTTCTCCAGAGGTTTGCTTTTTATTATTAAAATACTTTTATATTTCTTTCTTGTTTCATAGACTTTCGTTATCAGTGGTGCAGCTTTAATATGGGCGTAAATACTATAAAGAGGATAGGTTTTATAAAATGTTGTCAATAACGCGTTTAATCCGCGGTGAACTGCTTTATCAGAATGCTTAATTCTCAAAGAGAATAGTTAAATTACATCAAATTATTTCTTCAAATATATATTTCAATATAAAATTGTATTCTTTCTGCAAACTTGATTTTACATAAATACATTATTTGAAAGTATATATAAAATTATATTTAAAAACATTTACTGCCAAGAAGAACACTTCAAGTTCGGATCACCAATTTTCTCTAGGTTGAAAGAGAATATTTTTTCAAGAAAACAGAGGAACCATGCCTATATTTCTTCAGTATATTGCATTTATAGTCTATGTACGCCTTGGGTACTGCTAAAGAATGTTTCCGAAGGTTTTTTCATGACTATTCAGCGTAATTAGGAATTTAAATATAAGGTATGATAATTAGGATAAAAAATTTTAAAAAATTTTAAAAAATGTCTTAAAAAAATATACTTAAATTTTTTAAGAGATATTTGAGGTTAAATTTTTTTAACCTTTTTCTCAGATTGTAATTTCTCGAGAATGGCTCTATATATGGCTTGAAATCTATAGACGATTTTTTACGTGATACAGACAATATGTGTGCAAAAATTTTTCAAGATCATATTATGATTTCTTTTGGAGATATTTGATTATAAAATAAAGGTGGTGCACTTGGATAAAATAACCCTCAAAGGTGGAAAGATAGAGCAAATATTCAGGCCAGACTAGTTTAGCCAGACCTCTCCACAGACCAGTGCCAGACTAATTTTTTTTACACGGGGAAGTATAACGTAAAGTTTGGTGTTCGAAAAGCTTCAAAAATAAGCACGGCGTAGGAGCGGCCGTATTCTCGCAGCCTCTTCTCACAAAAATGATTTACTGAGCTAATATTCTCTTTTGACTCCGATCTCACTGTGTTTCGAGTAGAGGTTGAGTCCATCATGTCGAGAGGCAATGCTCTTTCTCGGACAGTAATATTTGGCGTTGAAAGGATACAGCTTTCAGGTTTCTTTGTCTGATTTGTAGCTTCCTATTATGTCTATCCCTGACTTCAAACAGTGATGAATCAAAAATCAAAGAAGTACTGGTTTTCTATAATCTGATTTATTATACTAATTTCTTATGCAATAAATAAATAGATGAAATGGTAATGTCTATACTAGTGCATCCCGCGGGACACATATAATATGTACAATGGAGTGCACTCCATGGGGACGAGGTAGTAGTCGACGAACCGACACTCGATCTACAGGGTAGCTGAAGTGGTTGCAGTTAATTAGGAGGTCATTTTCTAAAGCGTATGAAGCTACGAATCAGGTATATTCTGTTTGTTTTTGATTATAAAATTAAAAACAGCAAAATTTTTTAATTTCTTAAGTTCCTTATTTTTGTCGCCAAATAGTTTCGATTTTGACTTTTCTATGTGACTTGAAAACAAGCATCGTCACATGGTTTGTTTTTATTTGTTTTGATAAAAGTATCCTCATTGACTAGATGGGTCGTTCAGTATGAAATTACCTTTGTTTAATGTGTCTACTTGCTCTGTGGGTTTTTAATATGAAATTTTTATTTAAAAAATGTATGGGTTAAAATATTAGTTTCTGTCGTAAAATATAAGAAAATAACAAATGAGGTAAAAGGAAGCTAACAAAAATGGCAACCCATTAATAGCGCATTTCTTTATTAAGATTTTGAAGTGTTACCTTATACTATTAAATCAAAATAGATATGAAACATGATGAATAATTCAACAAAATTAATTATTTATATAATAATTTATGAAGGTGTTAAATAAAAAAGATCTTTTTATTCCACATAGTGGTTATTTATTCAAAAAGTGTAACTTTTATGTAACATACGTTCGACGTAAGCTATCATATCAATATAGATATTTTTTATGATAATATTTTGTTTGTAAACGAATTAGGTCTTTGATATTTTACATGATAAACTTTTTGCTAATTCTTACACAAAGTCAATTTTTAGAACTATAATTTGTCTTATTGCGATTAATAACAATAATTTATAAACAATTTAGTTTATATTACAGGATCTCGTATTTACATAAATAAAAGTTAATACATTGTAAATGAAAATAGGTAATATATACTTTGGCGATTAACTTTTATATTAATGAAACTCCTTTTGGTATAAGAATCATTGATGCAAAGGAAAGTGACTGTGCTGATTATTACATAATATCAATTACTATTTTCTAGTTTAGTTACATTAAATTAAACAAAACATGAAACTATTTATTCTTACAAACTGCAGATACGATATCATATCATTTTTGTATCTTTTTACTGTACATTTTTATGCAACATCAATTTATAATACAAACAATGCGCGCACTCTTTATGATTCCTTTCATTAACCATCTGCAAACTTACAAACTAAAATATGATTGCGGAATAGTGATTACGTACTCATTTGGTATCAATTTTTGTGATTAGTTGCAAGACTAGGAGAATTCTCAATAATTCGGAAAACTCATCAGCGTGTAATATTCCGATTATCAAACTTATTTTGTCCGCGTTTGAAATGAATTTTCATACAGCGATCAAGATAGATTGAAAGTACAATATAAGATGTACAGCAAGTGATATAATATTGCCGTGAATCCCATAAGAAGTAATATAAAGCGTGATTATAAAATGTTCTTATTGGTCATACAGTAAACATTGTTGTTGGAGACAGTTGACACGTTTCTCAATCACCTTAATTGACGCAGTATGTTTGCAAAAACATAGTTTTGATATTTAACGTTCAAAGATTCCAATTTAAATTTAATACTTACAAAAAATTTCAATTATATTTAAGTGAATATTTTTCAGTCATGGATTCAAGAATTTATATTAAATATTGATGATAAGATAAAACTTATATACTGTAAGTAAAACAAGTCAACTGCAATAATCTACTGACGTCTTTTGTAATGTATTGTCACATCACGCTGTAAAAGAATATGCTGATATCTTTCTTTCTTTTCTATCTACCCTTTTATCATCCACTCATTAAAAAATCTCTTCGTGTCAAACAAATTTTGTTATAATGTTTTTAATTGTAGTTTTAAAGCTATTCGTTAACATAATAAAATCATTTACGAAATGAACAAATTTTGTTTGGCACAATGGGACTTTTTCTAAATTAACGCCCCGTTATTTTTCGAATGTTGCTTCATATCGGTTCAATATTTATAATTAAATCGTTATTTGTTTACATATTCACACACGCTTCTTAGTCTATATACAATTCACACATACGTTTATTGTGACACGTTTCTCTGTATAATAACGATTTGGTAGCAGTTTTTAAATTTTTGGTGCATTTCAATTATCTAGAGGTACATCGTCTGTCGCTCGATTCCTGGTTCTGTAGAATGGAGCACACTGTTCTCATTAGAGAGATAAGAGAAGATTCTAAAACAACAATAAAAAAATTCTATATGTTAATAACCAAATCAACTAGGGAGAAAATTAAAACATAGGAGAATTACGTGTAAATTTAGAAGTATAAATCTTACCAATTCTGCATTTGACATATTAACGGATAATGATGAAGGCTGCAATATTTAATAAAATAACGAATATGCTCGTACTGATTCGGCCTGCAGAGTTACCTGTAACAAGAAAGACAATTTGTCTTATTAGCGAATACGATACGGGATACTTTTGCAAGAATTAATTTATGTTGAATAAAGTTTAATTAATGTATGGATAATTCTAATAAAATACATTAATGTAAAAATATTGTGAAATTCTTTATGAAATATCATCTCATATTGATAGTGTAATCGAATTTCGAAACGTGCTTTGGATACAAATAGACTAAATTATTTTTGTTTATTCGTTTTTGATCCGAGGGAGGGAAACTAAAAGAGCAATTTTTCGCATCGATTCCGATGTCGTTCCTTCAAGTCAGTTAAGCAAGATGTTGAAGGAAGGGTAATCTCCGGTAGTATTTCCTGGGAAATGAATCATTTATCGAATTGCTTCTCCATCGGGCGTTTCTATATCGATTTATCGTGACGCGCAATCGAAGCACGGCTATATCCATATATTGCAAGGATACGGAGGATTAGCCTTTAAAAGAAATGAGTAGTTCTATAAAGTAGCATTAGAATTAATGTTATTGTTACACATAGGTGTATCTCTCAGCGGCGAGGAGTTCGTGCATACACCACATGCAAGTGCTCAGACAAAAACGCATGGCAGTCGAGTGGGCCGTTGACGTATATATGTTTTGATACAAAATCAAAACATACAATCAAAACAATCCTCGAATGTTGTAGACACTGCTACAAAATTTGAGGATTTTCTCGAATGTTCCTTTTAATTGTAGTTTTTTTTATTCTCAGTTTTTCTTTTTATAATAATTAAAATTAGCGCTAAGCAAATGATGAATGTGAAGCCACGACCAAGGAAAGTTTGCTCAAAATAAATGGTAATTTTTGTTCATTAATCGAATGAATTTGTTGGACAGAAATATTCATCCATAAATTTCAGAGATACATTAAAGGTTCATTTTCTTTTATATTTTATTGCGAATCATAGGTAAGCTTTGATGTGATACAATAATTATTTGTATGAAAAATTAAAAAAAGAAATAAATAAATTAGGTTGAGAAAGCTACGATCCAGTGCTTCCTCGTACATTTTTGTCATATTTTTGCATCATTCCATAAATATTTACGTACCCCATATAAGCTTCTTTTTCATACGACCAGATTTTCAATATTATATCTCTGTCGTCGCTTCGATAAAACTTTGCGATACTTTTCGAACGGAAAAAATAAACCCCTCTCATTTCACTGCAGACTTGCATATAACGATCGTAAATAAACACGAGTCCATTGCGGTCTGTAAATAACGTACGCGAGATATAGCAGCTCGCGGCGTTGGCGGCGGTGGCAGCGGGTTAAATAGCTCAAACACATAATGGAAATATACACGCGCTGAATTTACCGGGCATCTTATTGCGGCGACCTACTTCCGTCTTGACTTGCTACTGCCGAAAAATTCCGCACACAAGTCTCTCAACCCGCACACTTACACACACATACACATCCGTACGTATACTTCCACATACACGCGAGAACCATTGTCGCATAATCCATAAACCGAGTGCTGCAGCGCGCACGTTGGCGCTCGCGTGTGCTCATAATTGCCGTTACCTCGTTTCTCAAGTCGCTACATGGTTAATGCGGCCCTAAAACGCATTTGCCAGAGCAGGCGCGCGAGCAATAGACAAAAGAGAAGAGCGAAAAAAGCAAGCAAAGAAAGAACGAGAGGGGGTTTAAAAGATCCGACATGCGCGCGTCACAAAGAACCGCAGCGCCGAGTCGCATTCGAGAGAGAGAGAGCAGGTTAAAAGGTAGAAAAGTGTGCTAAGTGTTGCTATTCTCTCAGATCCGATAAATCGGAACATGAGCGACGACGGCGATGACAACGACGGTGACAACGACGATAAGGTTTTGATCTGAGAGAAAGAGGGCCGAGGGATAGAAAGTGAGGGGGAAAGAAAGGGAGCGCAAGGTATAGGCTTTGAGCGCCGCGTATCCGGCTGATTTTGAAGCTGTGCCACTGCTAGCATGTCTCCTTTCACTGGCGATGCTTTGAACGAGCTGCAATTAGTAGCTGTACCCAAACTGCCGTAAAGATTAATTACGTTTTGACGATTGTGCTTTAAGGTTGTTTATCAGCATTCTATGCTTATACAGATTTATAATCAACTGACTTTTCGAGAAAATTGAAGATAGAAATAAAGATATCCATTACAAAGTGGTAGACACGCGAATAAAAGTATATTATTTTCCTGCCTTCTAAGTATTCAATTTGCGCAATAATTTGAAAATAGCCGCGACAGTCCTCTAACAATACCGAAATTAATATTGACCTTCGCTCAGCCAAATGAGAGATCGCTAATGGTTCACCGTAATAGACTGTAATTACTTGGCCAGTAACCGCAACCGAACGCCTCGTTCGCTCTCCAGAAAATTAGCAGCCAACTTTGGGCACTTGCATATGTTGGCGGCTTTATCGTGCTGAATCGTAACTTATCACCCACCGCAGCATGCAATATCAAACAATAACGCGTACCTTTGGAGCTTGGTAAATAATTCGCCGATATAGTGGCAGCGAGAGTGTACGTAGATCTCAGGTGTGCGGGCTCTACTTGGCTACCGCAAAAACCACGCGCCGCCGTTATGTATCTCTCTCTCTCACACATATACACACACACACTTTATCTCTCGCTCCCTGATGCTTTCTCTCTCCAGCTCTTGCAGTCGCCTTCCGTTTCCGAAGGGAGTGAATTCGAGGTGTGGGGAAATTTCGGATGCGTAGCACCGAACTTCTTCGTCGCCGAAACTCACGCGGAATGGTGCGGTGCGGTGCAAGGAGTGAGAACAGGAAATCGATTGTCTGCCTTATTACAGATTCCGCGGTGAAAAATGCATGCGGATAGCGGCTCGCGCGTGGCATCGAAGTTAGAATAGACGAGATATATTTTGTGACACTTCTGGCAGTTCATATTCAATTTGGAAAGAGCTGAGGTGAGATGAACCCGATGCATTTGTTAAAAAGCTTTTAGCTTCGTAATTGAATAATCGATGCTTTGACACGGGTAAATGACGATTATTCTCGATAATCCTATATATCGTACTAATGCCGTATACTATTATAAGTTTTATGAACAACGTGCAGTTAGTTTCTGAAATGACCTTTTCATGTAATCGTCAAGCGTAAACTAGGGGCTCTTATTGCCATGCGTATCCACCCTTATTTTTATTTGGTATATACATATGAGCAGTTTTCGGATT
>JAPYZO010002585.1:0-14368 GCA_030522905.1 Torymus flavipes | reverse complement strand
GAAATCTTGCAAACAATTAAGTTTTATCAGGCGGGACTAATCTGTGCAGCGAGTGAAATTGAATCTCTGATAAAGTGAAATATGACGAATGGAGGCGTTATACACAGCGCGGTCGCGGTCGCCGGCCTTGGTACTAATTCTCAATTTAGACGTCTACGTACGAATTCAACCAATTAATTTCTGCCACATTATTATTCTTTTTCTCACATATATACACACGATACAAAAGCTCTCTCTCTCCGCACAGACTCCAACATTCATCTCTCTCCTCCATAGAACGGCACTATTCACATCCGAGCTCATCTTCCTACCAACGTATCACTCAACCCGTCGACTTTTCAATTAATCTCAAAGCTACACGACGATCTTTCCCGGTACCATAGACCCACCGAATAATATCGCCGAGAGATGCACATACTTTCACTCGCAGGCGTCGCGCGACAACAGATGTGTCGTCGTGTCAAGTCCATTTCGCTCTCTTTCGAGAGCGCGACCACGAGAGATGCTTAACTGCGCAGATTTGTCTCAATATTTAGGTTGGAAAGACGGGTCGTCGTGATCGAGGCTGAGGACTTTCTGTGAGAAACGAGCGGCTGATGGGGATAAATTGCCGGTGCAGCGTGCGGGGCTCCGTTAGTGAAATATTAATAAAATTTTTTTACTCGGGGAGGATTGATATGGTTATATGATACGATTTTTTGGTCGACTTTTGTAGACAGCGAAAAGTAGTGCCAAGGTAAATTAATTGTGGGTACGCGGTTGCGCAGACATTAGAAACGTCCACTTATAATGCAACCATAAACTACCTTCGAAACTATACAAGCTCCATAACACTTCAATAACTTTTGGCGACACACGTTTTGTTCGACGGTGTTTAAAATCACCGTAAATCTTGTCCCGCAAAAACAACTCTTCTAGCTCAGCTCACTAACGAAACTATCTTTATAGCTTCATAATAAATCTCTGGCGTCAGTTACAGCTTCATTGGTCAATTTGCTATCGTATGAAGAAACCACGTACCCGAGTCCCCAAACTTCACAACCAAATCATCATCTTATATTCGTTTCATCCCATAAATCACTTACCTGATCTCGTAAATCTTCGATTAAATTACATCCATCATCGCGCACACCTATCCCGAAAATTACACCCGAATCGGTATATAAGTATTTGTATTTCTAAACTCGAGGCGACGACGCGACGCGGCTTATTCCGATTGAGAAAGCCCGATGCGAGATGACATAACGGTCGCGGCCGCTGCCGCACGCGCCAGGCGACGAGATTCGTGTTGCCACTGTCGCACGGCGCGCCCGTTTTTCATGTACCATTAGGCGGGACACGTTATGCGTACGGCGGGGGTCCGGATTCCTTCGCGCATATTTTACTCGTCGGTGTTGCTTTGCTTCGTATACCGATGAAAATGCGGTTTAATATGTCGAGATGGGTATATTTGCATAAAGATATAATTTTTAAGGATTTTACAAAACAAAAAATAAGAGCGTAAATGATTGGTTATTTTAATCTGGACATCTTCGTTTCGTAAAATTGTGCACCGAATAGCTGTAAAATATTTCAGCTTTTAAATTAAAAACGTCAAAAAAATAAGTTATATATCAAATTTTTACGGATTTTCAATCCGGTCAATTTTTCCCTGTCATCGCCACGTCAATTTCCACATCTTAAATACCTCCATTCAAATCCCCGTCAAAAATCTCTCTCTATCGTAGCCATAGCATATCCACACGCGCGCGGGCGTGTCGCAATCACTTAAAACTCCGTGCTGCATATATGCACCGGCTATGCGCGCTGTGTGAATATCGTCGCAACAGGTTCGATACAGATATCGCTCTCCGCGGCGCGTCGGGTCCCGATAAAGTCGGCGCGTAAAAAGAGTCGAGAGCTAATGGAGTCCTTTTGTGTGTGCGCGCGCGCGCTGGAGAGCTTTTAATTGAAAGGGGATTGGACGTCTGTAAAATAATGTTGCGCGAACTTTCAGCGTGTCGTGTGGCGCGCGAGCTCGCGTACAAAGGAATGGAATTGTCGATCGGATGGAATGACGCGGGGAAAAGCGAGCGCAGAAAGGGTTTTCAGCTGATTTTTGCGTCTGATAAGGCATTGATCTATGCCTACGTGTGGGTGTGTGTATGTATGTATGTATGTAGTTTTCGAAAGACAGTCGATCGATTTCTTTTCGGTGGCGTATAGATCCGTATCTGGCTTTAATTGTGTTTCGGAGTTTTTTAAAAATTGGAGAAATCGTGTTGGATTGTGTACGGAATTCTAGCGGTGTCGAAGCTAGAGTGATATATCGCGTTGCCGCACTTAGGTTTGATGCTTTTTAAATTTGTACCATAGTCTGTAATTGACTATTTTTCCAAGACATATTTTATTTCCAAGTAATCTATTAGCCGTTCGCAACTCTTGTAAATAAATTATCGAAGTTATGTAGATACAGTACAGATAACGTATTGTAACAACATTGCGGCAACGTTGCATATTGCTAAACGAAACGCGCTTCTGCTGGCAATAAATAAATACCTCGTAGCAATTTAATCAAAATGTCTAGTGTCTATATAATGAACGCAGTGGGAAGTATTTCATTAGCTGGAAAATTTATCATAAAAACTGTAATTGCCTCTCACAAATGCTGTTTATTTTCCAGTTTATACACTTTCTTCGCGAAAAACCGGTAGTGCGCGACACCGCAACGTCCTAATCCTACACAATCCAAAGACACAGCGAGATCTATCCCCGGTCTCACACCGACCCATCCGCGCATTACCCAAATGCCGCTCGACTCGCTTTTCCCATTAAATCCTCCTCTCTACAGCGCGCGAATCGGCAACTCGCTGTGTTTCCACCATCCCCGAGCGCAAGTGGACCAAACCGTGCACATACATACGCGTGAGCGCTTGGTATCCGGAATTTTCGGAATCCCCCCCTCGACTGTCGTCGCTCTCCGCGCAATTTAAATGCCCGGCCAATTAGGGGGAGGGTTAATTCCCGAGTGATTTATGATCGCGGGTGCGGAGAGAGGCGCTTGACCTCTAGGCGAGAGCACGCGATTGGTCGGTTTTTCGTCAATTGGTGAGGGGGAGACAGAAAGAGAGGCTTGATGGACGACGATGACTGTGAGGTCATCGATTAGGTTGCGATGTGTTGTTAGCTCTGTTCGATTGTTTCTTCAGCTGATTCTTTTTTCTTTTTCTCGCGGGTTCGCGGTATCGAGCGCCTGGTGGAGGCTGTAATTAGGGTGTGTGCTGCGTTAAGTGATATATGTGGACGATTGTTTTTGTGCATTGTCCACGGAGTGCTGCGTGCCTTATTATGACACGCGTCGCTGCGTTTTTATTAGAGGGGCAATTTCGTGGCAATGGAGTCTAGAACCTTCAGCGGGGCTTTGTTTTGCTGATGGAGAGTATTTTTTGCTGCGTGAGGTGCTTGAGATGCGATAAAAAGAATGCGTATAGTCGGTTCAATATTTTCCTGGATCATAAAATAGGATGTTTGTGGAGTTAGAAAGCTGTGCGATGCATAAGTAATGTAGAACAAAACGCACTCAGAAAACCGCGGAAACGATTTGTTAAAGTTTGCAAAATCAGAGCAATTTTTAATGCTACGTACTTAATTGCTTTATATAACTCCGCTGTGTGGTAATTAATCGTTGATTATTCAGATTAATAAAAGAACAGTTTTCCGCAAATTTTCTCTTCAAAATTATGAATATTCATAAGCGTAGTTTTATGCGCGGGTAGTTTCAACAAATGAGTTGTAAATCTCCTTGTAAAAGTTGAGGTGAAAACATGATGTGTTTCCGCTGATAACAGGCGGAGTGAATAACCTCTCGGTAATAAATGTAAAAGCATAACATTAAAAATTTGCTCTCCAACGAACAAACTATTTTGTTCCATTGTTAACAAATAGCGCTTCTCAGCACGTCTGTCAACTCCTTGACTTAAAAAAGTAACATAATATGCAAATGCATCAATTCCCTTAGTCACGCAAAATTCGAAAATCAAATTTGACATTCGCGCGAAATACATTTACAAAATAGATCAATTTTAATATTAAACATAATACATACTTATATCAAATAAGCTCTAAGAAATTACATCACTCACTACTAACATTAAAAAATATGACTGTCTCCCTCAGCCTACACACGTGACCCACGTTAAAATAGCCATCTCGTATCTATCCTTCCCACCGTTATTACCACCGCTAAATCATCATTATCGTTCCCATACCATTCAAATTTCACCGCGCTGCACTCACTCTAACATCCACCAAAATTCCTTCTCTCCTCACTCACACGCGTATGTCTAATCCCCACCTCTACCCTCACATCCGAAAACAATTCCGTCGTCACGCTCTTACCTCACCGCTCTCTTCACGTAGTACCCGCGATGATTCGTCAGATGTGTACACGGTATCACACACATATACACACGTACTCTTGCGGGGTCATCGCGGGTCAGATCGTTTATCTCTCTCTCCGGCGGTAAACCGCGGTATCTCCGAGGCGTCGACGCAATTGTGATTTTTGAGATATGCGCGTAGAGAGAGGAAGACCCCTGTTTTTTGCGCGCGGCAGCAGAGGTTCGTTTGCTTTGTGCGCCCTGAAGTGGATCGTAAAGCAGTCAGAGATGGTCCTTAAAGGCTGCAACAGTGTGTCTTTTATTTTTGGCAAGGGGGAGATTTACTTTTGGCGCGAGAGGGTAGAGAGGCTGACGTAAGCGCGCATGATGGAATTCGCGTACGGTGGGGATTAGCTGGATTTATTTTGCTTTAAACGGAGATGATGATCGGCTTCGGCAGAAAATAAGCCGTTATTTATTTTCGCGTGTAGCTTTGGAAATTAATTTACGACGCCTTGAGTGAATTTAGCGAAGCGCGACGATGAGGTGGTGAGCTGATGCTGCTGCTCATCGGGCGCAATTGGAGGAGAAGCCTTTTAATCCAATTACGGCCGGGAAAATTGATCAATTTGCTCGCTCCGCGGTCAGGCTATTCTCAGTCAAAGGTCGCGCTGCTCATTAATTCTCCGCGATTATCTCTCTCGAAATGAAATTTACAATCCACAGTTCCGGAAGCGTCTACTAGGATTCAATTCCTTCTAGGATAAATAGACTCTAGCGCGTAGACAAAATAATCAAGCCACAACGCGAAGCAAACTCCATCAGCCAGATGTAATACACTTTAAAGCTATCCGCTCAAGGCCGCGAGTTGCTTACGAGTCGTGAAGAACAACGAGCTTGAGGATTTTCGAGAACTCCACGTGCACACTTTTTTCGTAGCTGAAGTGCAGTACATTGTGCTTCGAGGGGGAAAGGTAACGATAAATCATTCTTTTTATCTCTCTCTCTCTTTCCTCTGCCTGCTTCTTGATTACTTTCACTCTTCGCGCTGGCTCGCGCATCTTCGTTTTTTTCCTGGCTCGTACGCGCGCGCATTTCACGCTTTGTTCACGTACGTTTCGAGGTAGCCGTTATTTTTCTGGGTCCGAGGGTGACGCTGTAGAGAAGTAAGAAGGATTTCGTTGTCTGATGAAAGCTTGCTACTGGTATGGTGCGATGGGGGGTTGGAATTTTAGCGAGTGAAGGGTTAGTGGAACTGTGCAGTATTCTATTTAACAATAAAATTACCGGATTAATCATGAGTACATTTTGTATTGAAAATAAGGATCTATAGAGTCATTAAATGCTTATTGTTTAATAATTTTATATGATAATGATATAGCTATAACAGAAAACAAATTAATGTAGAAGTATATTGCAGGTGTCTTGAAATTCAAATATAATTTAATTGAAAGTTGGGTATGTAACTGAAATTTAATAAAAATGTAACTAGAATAAATTTAATGTAAAAGTACATTTAGTTTCATACATAAAAATGTTTTTAAATTTAATAAACTTTTAAGTCAAAAATTTATTGCATTTTAAGAATAATGTAATTGAACGTAACTTAATATACAAATACACCATAGATTTAATACAAAAACAATAAATTTTCGGTACAAATATAAATAAACGCCAAATTTGAAATTTTATTATTTCCGCCATATATGTAGCGCTGACCAGAGTCCAGTTTGCCTGCCACATATATATAGGAGCGCGTCTCTAACCACCCCGCCAGCGTTTATTACTGGAACATCTCGTTAGAGATGACAATCTTCCACTTTTTCATGATTATAGAAAATGTTAAGTTATTTTCGAGATCAGGCAAGATTCTTTACATTCTTGACAGTTGACACCACGATCTTTATATTGTATTGAAAACTTTATATAAATATTGTATCGATTATTGCCTTGAATGTTGAGGCAAGACAATAAAATATTAAGATTAATCTTACTATATCGTGCAGTCCTACTTAATGATCTTATAATCTCCAGCTAGTGCTTAGTATAAAGTGAATAAATATGTGCGACATATACTTTTCTTGCTTTATAAAGCTTGAGCCTAAGAAATTATACTTTAACGTCCTTCAGTTAACAGATATGTTTAGTGTGATTTTTAATTCATAATAATTCTTACTTTTAAAACTTATCTTTCTAAACAGTAAAGTAAAATAAATACGTTCCAATAACGATAAAGCAAAAAACCTTGGCCTATATTCACAACACCCACACATCACAACGACCCAACTAACTCCATCCATGCGAAAATTCCCGCCTCGGCTTTTCCTCGCGTGCCGCGCATCCAATTTACGGAGTTACCTCCACTTTTTCATGCGCGCGAGATTTATCGACATATATCGCCCGCGGCTCGTGTCGATTGGCAATTTCGGCGCGCTCGCAAGCTTTGAAGAGCTTCGCGCGCGTCCCGTTGCTGCGAAGGAGGTGCATGACGTATTTTCGGAAAACGGAACGTCGACGGCCTTTGAGAAAGAGGGAGAGAGAAAATTGCGGCGCGTGGGTTCGATCGCTGGTGCTTTGCTCCGGGCGAAATTTAAGATACCGAGGGAAAGGAGCGTGACGCGTGACTCTGGGGGGATGTGTAATTGATTTAACTGTACTTGCGAGCGGAGGTGGTGAGGGTAATTTGTATGTTTGAGAAAAGACCGTTTAAGAGTTAAGCAAGATGGTTAAACGAAGGTATTGAGCGGTACGTGTATCAGTGTTCTCCAAGGTCAACGTTGTGAAATTTTGGATATGTCGAAAGGTAAATCGTTTTTTAAAAATGTTTGCTCTTACGTGAGATTCTTTAACACTTCGAATTCAATAAAACGGTATATAATATCTCGTTGATGGATTTTCTTGAAAGTTATTTAATTTTTACACGTAAAATATTGAAGAGCGTGACGGAATCATGTGTAAACTCAAATTTCAAATTAACCGCCGCGCTGCATGCACTTTATGAGAAATATATAACGTTAAGATATACATAACTGTACACCGCCGCTACCAAATTGGGCATGATTAATGATGTCAGTGTGATGTCGAGCGCGGGCGCAAGGTCAATGCAACACTTTTCGACACCACTTCTCATTTAGGCTCATTTTTCAAACGTGAAATATACAGTTTAGGCGCTATAGCCATATATACGCGCGATATCGTTACCAGGTGATTAATGAAATGCGTATTTCATTACGTTAACCGGTACATTCGGACGCTATGTCTACATTGCTAATCAGCGTTATGGGAAAACGCTTTGTAGAGCCCGCATATAATCGAATTAAGATCGTTCCTTAATTTTGTGAAAAGCGTACCGTTAATTTTCCCTAGCGGTTCATCGCACAAAAAAAAACTATCCTGAATTATGCAGTAATCAATTGGTATGATCATAGGCATGCTATGTTTCGATAAAGCCAAAGTTAATCGAAACCACAGCGCACGGTAAAACCGATATTCATAAGCACCAACTGTGAACATACACGTTGCGGGTAAGATGAGATGAAATTTCACGAAAAAAGCCCTATACGTCTTTCGCCTCTCGGAAAACAGTTGGCTCGCCGGCTCGTGTAAACCAAACGAATGAGTGCGCACACACGTATATATAGGTACCGGCGAAAAAGATGAACAGAGAAGACGGGCAAAAGGAGTCGCCGCAATATCTGCGACAACGCACACATGGAGCGGTCCGAAAGCTTCGGCCCAGCAGCGCCGCGTACGTGACAATAATATCCACCCCCCGAGGAGGATTTAGTTTGCTTTTTCCGTCTTTTTGCGGAGCTGTGCGGCCAGAAGCGAAACACATTTTCCACGGCAAGGGGAAATGATGTTGGAAGAAATTGAGATAATAATGGACGCTGTGGGTCGGAGGTTTCTCGTTTTTTGTTGGCTTTGGATGGTACGGTGTCGTTTTTAGGATGTGAAATAATGCGGTAATTAATGGTCGGCTGCGTGGGACATAATAAATTTGTAAGATGCGCTTAAAAGCAGGAGACAGCTGTAAACACGTGCGATATTTCAGGGCTTCTTACGCGTTGGCATAAGAGTGTTACAAGAACATTTTATATATTTAATTCCGTTCGTTTATTTTGTTTCATAATACTCTTCTTATACATTTTTTTGTAATACGATCTTGAAGTAATATTTTGATTCAAATGTAATTTAGATTACATAACGTAACTGCTATTTAGGACTTTCCATACAAAGAAACTTATCTAACCACCTCTATTTATTTTCGCAAATGCACCTTACTTCTGATATCTTCAACATCTTATATCCCCTTTAACCTCTACTTGAAGAAAAACAAACGATTCGCTAGAGTCCGTTGCTGCAACTATCTCCCTCTCTGCAAATAGACAATTATTTTCCCACAAGCTCTGCGGGACGTAAACAAAACCAACTAATCTCGGACTCGGGAGGAAACCGCGCTTGACCGCTGTTTTCGCAAAAAAAAAGAAAAAAAAGACAGCACGGGTTTCCCCCTTTTCCGCGTCTTTGGATAAAGTAGAGTGGAGTTCTTGATGTTCCACTAAGCTTTCGAGTAATCTTACGTTGAATTTCAAACTACTTGTGTTCTGCCGTAAGCTTCCTGGGAATTTAAATATTGTATCATTTTGTTCGTATTATAAGATGTTTTTATATTTTATCCTGTATACTCGGGCTGTTACTTCTAGTTCGAGTTAACCGACAACACGATCTCGTGAATATATAAGATTGTAATCGCCCGCAAGTCCTATAAAAACGTGGCTTTAAAATTAGATTCTGCATCTGCGGCGTTCTCTAAACCTTCCAAAGCTCATATGTTAGCGATTTTACGCTCCAGTGTAAACAGCCGAAAAAAGTCGAGGGTAAAAAGAATTTCCGTTTTCACTCAAGTTTCTTCTCCCGAGACGTTAAGTAAATCCAACGTTTCGGATTACTTTGCAGTCCTGATCCCTTAAAAAGGTTCCTTCTGTACAGTCCTGTTAAAAACAATTTTAATTAGTTCAGTTGAAACAATAAACATAAAAAAAATAATCATAATACATTCTACACTTTCAAATTTAAAATTTAGGTGATTTTCGTTGTATTGATCTCAATATCGAAGTAAATGGTTACGCAACCTCAGCGCTGAAATAGATTTTATGCTTTTGTTTACAGTGCGCTGAGTGCGCATGTGTAACTTAGCGAGATATCTATTTAAAACTAATTTACACATTGGCGTATTCTAAAGGTCTGGACGTAATTTCACTTTCAGCTTGTAATGCAAGATGTTTTACTACTTCCGACAATTTCAAATTTAGGACAAACAATATATTCGCAAACTTACTTCTCCATAACTTGTGTAGTATCATAATTTCAGAAACAAATATATGTAATGTAACGATACCCGTTTGTATTCCATCCTTTTGAACCAAAAGAAAATACAGATAGCAAATGATAACAATTTCTCGTAAACTATCTCCATAAATATAGAAAATGTGTTAACGCACTAAATTTTTTTAAAATCTACTTTGCCTAACCTCACCCTAATCACCGCCCCGATCACGCAGTCATCCCGCACAAAGCCCCCTGCACACGTCGACTCCTCGGCCGCACATCCTCCTCATCCCCTCGCAAAAAAAGAACCTCGCCAGATATACATAAAAGAAAGCGGACCGCCGGTCGTCGGGGCGCACTTGCGGCGGGCGGTGTACGTTTTACCGGCCCTTTGAAACATGATATACGGCTTTATTTTAGTAATCCGACGGAAATAGGTGCTCCCGCCGTGTCTGTCTCTCCGCGTACTTTCGACTATTGACGACGCGCCGCGTCTTCAGGGTTATTGTCAATCAAGTCTCGGGACTGTGCGGCAGAGCGCGCGTCTTCTTTTTTACGGTTATGAGGCGCGCGCAGGGTACGATAAACGCGCGCCGCTCGATCGGAGGGCTGTTGCTGAGGTTTAAGTGTGTTGGGCTACTGTGTGGTGTATTGTTGGGGTAATATGGGTCGTAATGGTACGTGTATTATTATGTATGATGGTAGTGAATTAAAATTTTGGAATTGTTTTTAGTAGTATATGAAGTACGTGATGTTAGAAAAAGTAATGTGTTAAATAATGACTAATGTACTTGATCTTTTCTAGTTAAAAACCTGCACTTACTTTCAACTATGCACACTTACTTCTTAGAAAAATTGTAACGTCGTGCTCGTAGAACACGCTTTCTTCCCAAGAAAATAACAATTTTTATCAACCCACGAAGATACCTAACGACTGAACTTCTTTCGCAAAAATTCTGATTCAACCCAGAGACATTTATATAAAAATCTCACCACGTTTCATAAATACCAATCTATTATTACAACTGTTTAACATTCCCGCGTTTCGCCTCTCTGTCTGCCGCGCTGCAGTCACGCTACATACATGCATCACTTGCGCATACACACTCGAAACTGCGCACACAATCAATTACCGCGAATAAAAAGAGAGAAACAATTCGCGCAGGCAGCGCATTCATCAGCATGTTCGCTCGGACAAAAGATTGAAATCACGTACGACTGCAGAACCGGAAGGGATCTCTTAGCGAGAAAACAATTGTGTGCATCTCCGAACGGCCCCCGCCCGCGTATCGCGAACTGTAAACTATCACAATACCGCTTGCGTCGGTGCATTCCTGCGGCTCTCGCGATCTCGAGGCAAGTGTCTCGTATGATGACATCTTCAATGTATGCATATGTATGCATATGATTATTTTATTATGAATAATAATCGTACTCAACGAATTATAATTATCCTTATAAACATTCATTAAAAGTATCACACATCTTTCATGCTTTTTTAAAAATAATATTTTTCATCACAACGCATGATATATATATAATAAATCGCGATGATATTCATATACATAAAACACACAAAACGATCGTTAACCTTGCCGCGCTTGTCCCGACTCTCCCGCCGGCAGCTCGCGCGCCTCTCTCATTCAGCAGCTCTCGAGAGCGGCGTTCACTCCGCGGCTTTCATTCAGCGGCTGCTCGCCGTGAATCCCGGCCCCGTCGGCATTGAACTTGGCCGCCCGCCGCGGCGCGGGAAGTTTTTATTTACACGATCGGCGGAATTTATCCCGCGGCTGCTGCTGCTACTAAGCGCGGCCGCTCCTTCCTTCTTCTCGCGCGCGGTGTGTCCACTGGGTATATATATAATGAATTCTCGATGAAGAGGTCGTTGACGCGTAGTTTTTGCGGCACGGTGGGTGGAGGAAATGGAACGGCGAAGAATTGGAATTTTCGGGGGATGTAGATTTTGAGGTTTCGCGGACTGTGTGATTGCGGTAGGAATGCTGAAGTTACGAATGGTTGGGTCGAAATATGGTGCATTGTTGCGCGGCTATTTTTATACGGGAGGAACAATTCGTTTTGTTTTACGCTGTTGTTATAGAAGGAAGTATTTTTTCTTTTGTGAAAATCAAAGGTTCGGGTCGAAAGAGTTGTTTGTATTCTTTGTTTGGAAGTTTCGGTTATTCTGAGAATAAAGAGAAAAATGTTCAATTTTTTCACGTGCAAAACTGCACTCTGATTGTGAAATATCGTTCGAACTATATATCAAATTTAATATTCGAGTTATCAAAACAACAAAAAGTCTTTGAACTGATTCGCAGTTTACAAACAAGCACGCACGCGCAACGCCCTACATTCATAACTCTCCGACCGCCGAATCAATTTACGGCAACATGTGTATAACCTCTCTGCCCAACAACATTCGCAGCCCACGCGTTCTCCAACTTACTCTCTCTCACTTCATCCCAAAACTGCCGAAATTACATAAAATCTCTGCGCCTCGCCCGCCGCGATACATAAATCATGAATATTCAAAACGGCCCCGAACCGCGCATAAAACCTCTCCCGACTTCCGACGGCCCGTAAATTCGCCTCCATTCACTCGCTCTCCATTCACTCGCGAACGCATGCACAGAAAGAGATGAAAAAAAAGAAAGATACGGCCATTGAACGCGCGCGCGAGAGGAACCGATAAGTCATTCGCGAAATTCCAGACCCACTTCTCTCTCTCTCTCTCTCTCGTGCGCGTGCGCGGGAGAATTTTCAGCAGCAGGGATTCCCCTCGCAACGCGCAAGGTGCGCTCGCGCAGAGGCTCATTTACGAGCGGAAACATTATTAACGCGTAGCAGCGCCGAGCTCGTTTTTTCCGTCGCCGCCGCCGCGGCTTCTTCTTCTTCTTCTTCTTCTTCGCGCATAAGAGAAGCTCGCGAAGTTCTTTCGCCCGCAAGGAGAAGTGCGTGCATTATTTACTTGGATTTTTCACGATGCGAAGGCGGATTACCTGTGCGTGTGCAGGTGGCAGCGCGCCTTTGGAGAGATTTTTCTTCGTGCTGTAGTGGAATTACGGAGGATCTGTCTTACTAGGCTTTATTAATGATTATTGTATTCAACATTGCGTGAAAACAAAATATTTTCATTCGTTTTTTATAGAAGATTAATTTTTTTTCTATTTTTTTCAGTATGACTTACCCATATCAGATTTCTTACTTTACACACATAAAATCTTTATATATACCGAAGATCGCCGTCGACTTCGCAAACATTCTTTTCATACTTCAAACACTTTCAACTTCTCCCGACGAACCCCGCATCAAACTTCTCACTATAGGCTCTCTCGAGAATCCAACCACCTACCCGTCATTTCACTTCGCAAACTCTCCCCGAAATCCCTCTATACTTCACCTCCCAGCCTCGTCTCTGCAAACGGCCAGCTAGACCTCGTCCTCTCGAGAAGCACTCTCGTCGTCTCTCTCTCTCTCAACCTCGACCTTCGCCGCTGCTCGTCTCGCTCCATCCGTCCGTCTCGGTCCGTCTGCTCCCCCGCGACTTCATCGGCCCTCTCTTTTGCTTCTTCTTCTCCCCCCTTCCTTTTTTCTCAAATCCATTGTCCTCCGAGCGGATTCTCAGGCGGTGGTAGCTCGCGTGGGAAGGTTCACACACATAGCGACGGCGCACTTGAACTCGCTGCTGCTGCTGGCACTGCCGTGTGCATATGGTGGATATATACATACTGGTGTAGTTGTATGTGTGTGCATAAGGTGTAGTTTGGAGTTGAGCTCGGGTGGCAGGTTTAGGTGGAGGTGGTTCTGAAGAGAGATAGGGGAAGGATAATATGTGGAGTGAGGTGTCGACAGATTTTTTTGCACGGTGTATAGAGTTTATGGAACAGGTGTCGGTAGATTTAGTCTCGTGATTGGGTTTGAAGGGAATTCCATGATATGGGAAAAATTTGTTTTTTCAAGATTTAGCAGTTGATTACATCAAATTTAGATTAAAAGTTTTTTACGTTATTAATATTGAACGAATGTTTACTTTGGTCATTCGATATATGTGATCAACACATGAGCAATCTCTCGGTACGTACGACCAATTTTTTCAATAACCATTACTCGTCGCTCTTAATATAAAGTTATAAAAAATAATTACGGCTATTAACAAACTTTTACACCATCGATCGAAAAATTTTTCACTCACCCTCGATGAATAATACACACTGGCAACTTACACATCATGTCCCGAAAATCCGGTTTATATACACTCGCATTATTATTTTTCATGCGTGCGCACCCCAAAATTAATGTATTTATAATTCCCATATATCAGCTGGGACGAAAAAAAAAACATTACAGCGTTCCTTAAAAATGAAATTTACGAAAGAGAGCGCGCGCTATAGTATACACTACCGCACACACATAAATTAATATTAAAAAATGATTTTGCAGCGCGGCGCGGCTCTTTGCGCGCGCACTGCACGCGGAACATGAAAAACGTGTTTCGCGACAACGCGCGGCGGCGGCGATTACGTTACACTTTATAAAAGGCGGGGCGGTAGTGTACACGCTATCGCGAATTTTGTACCGAGTGAAATATGCCGCGCGTGTACACACTGCGCCACAATGAGCGTAAGGGCGCTGGCACAAGTGCAGAGAGCGGTTTTATAACGACGCGAGAGAGAGAGAGA
>JAPYZO010002584.1:0-14368 GCA_030522905.1 Torymus flavipes | reverse complement strand
ACTCTGGCCACCATGACCTGCTTGAGCTCCAGTGCCAACGTTGGCACCACCTTGACCAGAAGATGAGCTACCGAATGAGCCACCGAATGATCCTCCTGATCCAACTTGTCCGTTAGCACCGCTTTGTGCGCCTCCTTGTCCGCTGACTCCACTATTGACTCCTCCGTGAGAAGCTCCTTGAGAACCAATTCCAAAGGATCCGGTTGCTCCACCATGGCCACCATGACCTCCTTGAGCTCCAGTTCCAACGTTAGCACTACCTTGGCCAGAAGTTGAACCACCGAAGGATCCACCGAAAGATCCTCCTGATCCACCTTGTGCATTGCCTTGGCCGCCTACTCCTCCGTGAGTTCCTCCATGGGAACCAAATGATCCGCTGATACCACCTTGATGTCCACCTTGAACACCTCCTTGGGTGCCGGTACCTACATTACTTCCACCTTGGCCCGATCCGGATCCACCAAACGACCCTCCAAATCCTCCCTGTCCACCAGCACCTCCTTGAGCACCACCCTGGCCAGATACTCCTCCGCTGGTTCCACCATGCGAGCTTCCGTGAGATCCAAATCCAAACGATCCACCAAATCCGAATCCGCTTCCGTGACCACCATGAATTCCACCGTGCGATCCAGTACCTACACTGGCTCCACCATGACCGGATCCTGAGCTGCCAAAGCTACCTTGACCGCTAGCTCCGCCTTGGGCACTGCCTTGACCAGTTGCACTGCCGCTAAGTCCACCGTGTGAACCGCCATGAGAACCAGTTCCGAAGTGTCCACCAAAACCACCGTGACTACCGTGACTTCCATGGGCACCTCCCTGTCCTCCAGCGGATCCACCGAAAGTACCGCTAGCTCCTCCTTGAGAACCTCCTTGTGCTCCTCCCTGAGCACCTCCTTGTCCACTTATACCTCCGTGAGATCCGTGTTGAGAACCGAGCCCAAAGTGTCCGCCCAGCGAGCCAATAGATCCATGAATTCCACCATGTCCGTGTAAGAAGGGATTGTGAGAAACAGCGATCGAACCAGTGCCAGATCCAGTCGTAGCAGCAGAACCAGAAACAGAACCACCTGCAGAAGCTCCACCAGCTACCGCTCCTTGGTCGTTACTGCTCGAAAAAGTTCCACCTATGCCACATCCATTGTTATTGCATCCACCTTGGGGTTGGAAAGGACTACCTGCAGCCATCCACCAGTACTGAGCACTACCTTTCACTCCGGAAGATCCTCCAATCTGGTTGTTGATTTCATTGCTTAAAGCGGATCCTCCCTCGACATTTAAGAAACCAGTTCCAGGATTCGGTAATGCACCGAACCCAACCTGCGATTGTACATCCGCATTCACGTTACCAACAGCGGATGCACCCGACGCGCCGGCAAAGAGATTAGCTGGGACATGACCACTAACGGACGCAGAGGAAAAGGCACTGCTCTGGCTGTGACTAGCGCCACTTGTGCTGTATCCGGATTTCTGTTGACCCTTGAAAGGCTGTCCTTTGATGACTCCACCGAATTCCACGTCCTCTTCATTTGACTGGCTATAGCTGTTCGAATTTGAGTTCGTCTTGGCCTTTCTATAATGGTAACCGTCTTCAAGCAGAGTACCATCTGCGATCTCAGCCTTGGCATTGGCGTAACAGACCAATGCGGCCAGACCTAAAGTTAGGACCTGCAGCCCCCTCATTGTGTAGTGCCTGAAAAAAATTTTACAATAAATAACTGTTTTAAATGTTCTAAGAAATAAGAATAATAAACTAAAGAAAGTTAAAAAATAAATAAATTTAATACATAATTAGTCAAATTTAATTAGTATTCCTAATTTTTTAATAATTTTTATTTAATTATAATAAGAAAAATACTACATGCAAACTAAACGTATAAATGATAGCAATTATACTTAGTAGCAAGATAATGATAGAATTTAAACTTTAAAGTTATTATTGTCTAATAATTCTACTGACAGCAAGTTTATATGATAAGTTTGTAATGATTCTACTGGCTTCACTGTCCAAATGAATTGATATATAAAACTTTAAATCTCTTCATTCTCAGTCCAGAGTGCAGGATCAATTAACTCTATTCCAAATTTACACAAGTTTCGTTAAACCCTCAGAGAATCCCGAAGAGAATTTTAGATATCAAAGAAGTATTGAGGAAATTTTTTTTTTAAAAAGTTAAAAGTTTTAAATCTAACAAAATTTTAAGACAAAAAAATTATTATAATGTTTGTTTCGCCCTCGATACTGTCTCGCGGGCTCGTCAAGAGGACACAAATCTTTTCTCGATACATGTTTATTTTAATACACATACTAAGAATTTTTTTAATTTTTTGTTAGTAATGGGGATTTTTTATAACAAGGTTTTTAATGATTTAGGAACAATCTTCTCATGTAATTAAATTATTTTGGCATATTGAAAATAAATAATAAGAAGGATGAACTATTAATAAACCGGGGTATATCCCTTGATGGATTCATTTTATTATTGTATAAGCTAAAACTCTATATCGAATAGATGTAGTCGATTTTGAAAGATTTTATTTTCAAGGGCTTGCAGAAATAGAAAGGGTCATCCAAATGTAACAATTCAGAACCAGCTTTTCATTGTCTAGAGTTCTCACGATATGCATTGCGGCACAGGAAAGAGTAAGTATCAAGATCAAGATGAGAACCGTGTATTGGATAATGCAATAATATTTACGCTATCTTGCACAATCAGAAACAATTTCATTCCCTGAAGTGTATTTTTCGAAAATAAAGAAACATCTTCCAGTGAGCCACTTACGGACGACACGCGATGTTATCATTTTTGACAAGAATACACACTGCGATATTGAAGAATGAGCCCTTCGCAATGTGCTCGCGCACAAAGAAAAAAAACCACAAATTCAAGTGCACTAATCACCTACTTATTCTGAGCCGTTCGCGCGTTACGCAATCGCCGCTTAAAGGACCAAAAGAGATTATTTATCATTCAAGTCAGTGCTTGAGAGAAGAGAAGCAGATAATGCATGTACTGGAAACCCGAGACTTTGTCATTTCACCCGCGTACGCGCGTGCGTAACGCCGGTTTTGTTGAAACCACGCGCGAGGGAGGAGACAACCCGAGAATTTACGTTGCTCTTGAATGCGTGTGCGCGCGCGTATAATCGAATGCTATCGGGTATCGTGCCTGTCAAAATAAACGCGTATACGCGATAAATAATTTCGAGCCGAGTGCAATTGAGCATTGATTCACTCTGGCTGAATTGTGCAAGTGCCTTCTGTGTACGTGACCCAGTGCGGGCGGGGGTCCGCGAGACTCTTTGTAATCGACGTTAATTGCCAGTGCTTTATAACGCGAGAGATGATTAATGACCGCGGGCTTGACTCGCGGTGACAATTTTTATTTTATTTTTAGTCTCGCTTTGATTAACAGTACAAATGCAAAGTATGGGCTTCTTTATGGTCTGATTCAAGCTTGTAAATTATATGATCGGTAGGCAGGTTAAGTTATGATTTTTTTCGTGTGTACTCTTGCTAGAAAAATATTATAATATTGAAATGATTGTGTTTTATAAGTACATTTTGATTTGCATAACAAATTTACTACAGAGTTGCATTAAATAACTATATGAAAAATAAGTACGATTGTTCTAAAATACAATAAATATAAACACCTGTAATGAGAAAAAATCGTATGCCTGTGATTTCTTGAATATTAGATAATCAAAATAAAGAAAACTTTTTTTTCTAAATAATAATGATAATTTCCAAAACGTTTTTCGAGCTTCGTGAATAATGTATTTTGATTGTGGTTCTACCGGTGGAAGATTTCAATACATAGGTATAAGCGCAGTACCAAGGCGGCGATAGCGGCAAGTCAGCGTTATAAACGAAACGCAAAAGTGTCACGGCGACTCGCTCGAACAGGAAAAATTGGCAATCGTCCCACTCAGAGGTGATCAATGGAAGAGGGGATCATCTTGTGTTTGGCTATAAAAGCGGAAAAGAGAGGAAGTCATGACGAACAGTCCAGTAGACCAGCCACCGTGTCAACATGCCAAAACGATTAACCATACCACCAAGTTAGCCACCTACCTGGGCTCATAACCCGGACAGACCCCGAAAATCAGTGTTCATAAATACGATTTTTAATTTCATTAAACATGACTTTTTTTATAAAAGCAATCATAACCCAAATAATTTATATTTATTATTAGTAGAAGATTGGGTGCCAATCAATAGCATTTTTTCATAATGTACATATAAAATTATAGGCAACTCAATTTATCGAACTGTCAATAATCTTCTTATACTCATTTACAGCATTTTAGTTTGTAATCCTCAATATATTCAAATAATACCTTCAAACGTATTTCAAATCCAATCTTCTATTGCAATATCTAGGGATTCCCAATTAAATCATCCGTTATGATGTAATTTACGATGTAAAAAAAAACAGCGTGAAAATTCACACCTATAAGAAAAACCATCCGAAAAGATAAAACTATTCAACATCAGAACCACGTCTTACACGCATATCAGATAATACCTCTATTTATAAAATCTGACTAAAATCAAAAACATGACGGCACAACAGAGATGTAATATCAACTACACAATCATCGTGCATTTAAAAAAATTTACTCCAAACTCCGATTACAACATCGTACAAATATTCACCGTGCACAATGCACGAGCAACCACCTACACTTGCACACAGATATACACTCCTTCCTACGTAACATCAGCTACACCCAAAAAAATAATACCTCTCGAATGCATCTACACCGAGCCCACCCGAAGAAACCATTGACATACGCGCGCAGATAAACGCGTGAATTTATCGCCGCTACGCGGTCCATAAGCACATGTACAATCGCGGCGCATCGGCATCATACGTCAGCCGCGCGAAATCCGATCGCTGCACGCGATGAACCGTTTTGGGCCAATGCTCTCGCGCGTGCATATATATACAGACACACACACACACATAACGCCTGTGTACTGCACGTGTGCGCGTATCTGCTGCATTACGCGGCGCCGGCTGCGACCTACCGTTTGTCCACGTCCCTGTCACTTTTGTCAATCACTCACGGCGCGTGGCGTGTGCGTCTCTCGATTGTGTTTCGTTCTCTTGCTTTTTCGTAATAACGAAATACGCGAATGTTTGCTTTCTTATGTGGGTTCTGCGAATGTCATCTTTGCAATACACGGAGTTGAATGTAAATTGTAATGTTTATTTTCTTTTATAATAAAATTTAAAAAATACTGAAGAAGCTGAAATTGACTGAGTTCGATAAATAGGAGAAAGATTTTTAAATAAAAAGACTTTAACATTCGGTTGCATGCCACGCTACTGTTCACATACTTAATATACAATCAACGAAAAATACAAAAGCTTAAATCATTTTTTTGTTTATATTTCTTTTTATGGTTATTTTAAAGGCATCCAATAATTACTTCGTGGAGAAATGAAAATGAAAAAATGAAGTAATTATTGGATGCCTTTAAAATAACTATAAATGAAATATAAACAAACAAATGCTCCGTTATTTTTTTAAGCTTTAAGCTTTTTCATTTTTCGTTGATTGTATATTAATACAGTATGTATACAGTAGCGCGACATGTAATCGAATATTAAAAAGTCTTTTTATTTGAAAAATCTTTACCAATATATAATGATTCTCTTATTATCCAATACGTTTGTTATGTCAGATAATACTAGACACGTATACAATAATAAACGAGATTATAATATGGTAATCATCTGATGCTATTTATCGGACTCAGTCAATTTCAATAATGCCGTTACATAAATGGTCATCAAATATTCATAACGAAAGTATATATGAGTAAAAATATAATTAATAGTTAGAGGAGGCGGATAGATTAATGACCCGTACATCCATTTGATACATTTCACTTTCTACTTCTCCCCCTGTATATATGTGCAGCCTCATTTTTCATTTTTTTTTAGCATTTCGCATACACGCGTCAATCACACTGCGCCGACAAAAGTTCCAAAAACGTTTGCACTACTTATATTTTCGCAACACTACAGACCCACGGGCTTTGAATGTCATGCGTTATTCGAAATTGAGAAACGTGCGCGGGATACACCGACGCTGTTCTCGTTGTTTTCGCTCAATGGAAACGAAAGCGCGCATAAATGAATGAAGCCTTTTCTAAATTGTAAATGGCGTTTATATATATCTGTTATTTTAATTCGCGCGCTGCTGCGGCTTTTTTTTCGTATACACATCGGACTCGCGACGACGCGCGGATTGATCGCCGGTTGTCGAAAATCACGCCTGGAGTAATATTTTCGACTGCGGGCGTACTTTCGATTTTGCTATAATTTTGGGGTTTTGGTGATGAAGACCTCATGCGAAACAAGATATATATGCGTTAAACGATGTGTGTCTCTCGAACGTAATTTTTTTTTATAATTTGCGACGACGATTATGCGCGCGCCCGTGGTGTATATGCTTTCACATTTGTGTTTTAATTTTTATTCCGTAAAGAACGGGGACTGCTACAGCTACAGGCTAAATAGCCGCGAGAACTAAATCTACACACAAGCGCACAATGTTTTGAATTACATAAGTGATTAAGTCACTGCGAAAAATTTGTGTAAGTATTACTACACAGTTAATAAAAGACGTTTATATGTGCGTTTATATTTACTATTTATTGAGTAAAAGCATCATGATTTGTAAACAATTTATAGTTGTGTTGTAATGCTGTGAACTATCAAAGAAATGGCAGTTTATTCAACAAAAGATATTGTATGTTTGTATTTAACTATGACATTAAAGAAGCAGGTGCATTGATTACACTATAATTGTTTAACAGGTTAATCAAATAACTTGTTGTTGACTTTCACAAATTTATTATAACGATTCCGCGGTAATAAGATCTAATCGATTTCTATTGTGAATTTCTAATGACTTTTTTTCTTTCAACTGACCAATTAGCATCTAAAGTTCCGTATTCTAATACGACCATGATGTATTTATCTATTTCCAACTTCATGAATAAAAATTATTAAATTTAATATAACCGCTTCACTTTTAGCTAATGACTAAATCCTAATATAATGATTCTTCTCACAATATTCACCTATGTCAATCAATTCTTTGAAAAAAAAAATTCTACACCCAAAGGGTCTACTATTCCGGTTCGCGGACATTCATATCGAAAACCGAAGGCCAACTTTTTTTTTGTTTTTCACGAAAACAGCACCTTTATGTTAAATCTTCAATCGATAGAATTTAAATCCGGAAGCAATTAGTACCAAATAACGTTCTGAGTGAAACAACGCAATTTTTCTATTATATTCATCACGAAATTCGTCGATTATTATCGTATGACATCATTGGTAGGAAAATCCAAAAGAAAACTTTGATGAATGAATCAAGGAGACTGTTCATCCGCGCGTTCAAGTACGACAAAATTAGGGAAAACCATCGACGAGTTTATAAATAGCTTGTAGCCACTATATCGCTAAATAATTCAATTTTTTGCTCCACCTTATTAGCACAATTCCCGTCACATTTATCCCCTATTATGACAAACTCAAATCGCCTATTAATTCAGCGCGTACACTTATTAATATGAATCAGCCGGCGAAATTAAAAAAACTCATTCATACCCGCCGCACGCTAGAGCGTATTTATGCTAATCCGCACACGGGTATATACCGCGCTATCGCGCACCACCACCGGCATATCTACACTCTGTCATAATCTCTAAATTATAGCCGTCACAGAAGCCCACTTTTCGCGCCACCGTCGTCTCAATCAAAAGCCGCGAAAAAACCAAAAATTATTCAAATCGTCACTGCGGGAGGTTGATATACAGAAGCCGCGTAAACACACAGCACTTACCTGAAAATAAACGCGCTCCCAGGAGCAGTAAAACGTCGTGCCGCGACAAAACTCTGCCGCTTCCTCTTCTCGGGTCGTGTTTAAAGGGCCTCCTCTCTTCTAACGCACACGCGGCGAACAATACTCTGACGAGAGTGAGGACACAACGCAGGTGCTGCGCGGCGTGGAAGGAAAGTCAGGGTGACTGGCGACGCCTCCACGTACCGGCGACTCTTATACCCATCCCGCGTGCGTGTACACGCGCACGCATATACACACGTACGCGTACGGAGAGGCAGGAGCGCGCGCGGGCGCTAGAGGCGCGCATCCCCCCACCGAACACACATCGCGCACACACACACGCGTTTATTATACACACACACTTTGGCTGCGTGTGATGCTCGTCATCCCAAAGAGACGATGAAGAAGCGACGCGATCCACCTGTGTGATGTGTACCTGCGGCATTTACTAACACATACACTACACTCATGTGTGTGCACGTGTATACAAGAGCCTATCCTGCGAGCTATCAAGAGGAGTAGCGTGTGATGTACGCGACGGCTGTTGATTATCACGATATACTGATGGAGCCGGTGAATTTCGGGGTTTCCGTGATCAAGATTGGCGGCATTCCACCTATGATGATCACTTAAGGGTGCTGCTAAATCTTGCGGACGCCGGAGTAGTATTTTTTCTGCCTCTGTGGTTTCCTATATATTACACGGTAAATGTGAGAGATCAGCATGGGAAAATTCATTGGCTATATAACTGGACTTGTTGGAATGACGAAAAAAACATCATTCCATTCTAAGTTTCGGTATTTTTACATTTATAAAAATATAGATAAAATTTTTAATAAAGAAAAAAGTTAAAATATTCGTTATTTAAGCTTTTATAGGTGATTCGATTTTGGTTAAAGATTTTATTTTTGTAGATATTTCTATGTACGTATTAAATGACAATATAATTGCCAACAAAAGTTTCCTATATATGTAAACCCCCTCGGTGTGAATGACTTCGGTGGACAGATAAACATCCCGAATTCAGGAAAACGAATCTAAAATTTTAATTTATAATTCATTCATAGAAGAAAAAATGGTAATTGGCTCTCGAGAAACACGTAAAAACTATAATTCGGACTGATAAAAATCGAATAAACGTTTTTTCCAAGTGCGTTTATAATATACGCCTTATCGTATAACACAATGCAAGTGATAATTTTGGAAATTAATTATCCCGAAACCCCATAGTCGCGTACGAATTTCACGAAATTCAACGATCGGATATGTATATATCTTGGTGAATTTTAATGTAGCGCGCGCGCCTTATTTAATTCGGAATTAATGTCTTCTCCAAGACAAGTGTCGAAAAGATATAAAATCTGAATAAAACTGTTCTTATAGTGCATTCAACTTTGCGGATAAGGAGATTTCGAAATCTATTGGATTAGCGAAAATAGCGTAGGTGTCAAATGGTCGGCTTATTATCGTATTTATGCGTACCTACAATAATAACACCGTTAATAATTTTAAAACCGTAAAAACTGAAGAAAACAAATTTTTACACTTATACGGAAAAAATATTTAAATATTTGACAAATTTAATAAGTATTTTAAATATATATTTTTATTGATTGCAACATTGTGTTTCGATTTCGAACAATATTTGTTCATGAACGAGATTATAATTTCATTTGATTAATAATAATAGTTTCAAAACCGTCACTAATTTTCGTTAAAATCTTATAGCTCGAATCTCGCATAAAATCGATAAAGTAGCTTCAACCTATCTTTTATTTCATATTAAAATTTTTATCCTATAAGATTATTTTTTGTAACTTAATGTCAATGTTATTTACTCACTACTTTATAGCTGCGTTCATAAAGTCGATGATATAACGCATATTTTTGAGAAAATAAGAAAATACATTTTACGTTGTTAAGAAATAATGGTCAATAAATTGAGATATTGCGTATTAATACAGGAATTATCGACTACCAGGTGTAAAAGAAGCGATTAATGGAAATTTAATTAAAACTATACCGAAGCGTATAAAAATCGAAATTACACAAATGGAAACATCAATGAGAAAGTTCTTAGCGAATGTGGCAGCGTCGCGTGTATCGCATTAGTCTGTCAATTTCTGTCATCGGCCACTTGTCTTACATATCTAAAAACAATGGACAACAACATCTCAATTCACAAAACTTTCTTTGAGATCGTCTGAAACTGTTAGCCAATGGCCGCAATGACTGGCCAATATCAATATAAGAGTCCTTATAGTTGCCGATTTAAATATTAAGCATGAAATAAGTTGCTATGGATTTATATAAGAAGATAAAATCCATTTTTAACATCAATCAAAAATGTTTTTATTTTGATACATTATTTTTCAATCTCTGATTTGATAATTAGAATTGAGATTTAACACTTCAAATCAAAACTATCAAATAAATTTTCATAATTATCATTTCTGCAATTACTCTGTCTTCGATCAAGACTGATTTGTTGTTAAACGGGTCTAAAATTAAATTTGCTGTTGATGAAGTTGTAATTAAACTGAAAAAGTCTGTGAATAGATATGAAAAAATTAGATAGAGCTATTTTTACATCTGACTTAAAGTGTTTGCATCGTGAATTCCCAAGGAGGGTTTTTATGGATATATTTATGCTGGAAAACAAACTGTCTATTGATCGGCTTAGGACTTCCTTAAAATTATGATTCACTTTTAATCATATTTCACGCGTTGTTATTACTTTCATTGTTTTACAGAATCCTTCTCATCGTTCGCAAAGATTAAGCTGTCCTGTCAAGATCTACAGAAGCATCAATTTTAATAAGTAACATCGTATATATGAATCATTGTTTTTTTTTTTCAGGAAATATTCCTTCAAAACTGATTAAATAAATTATTATTTTCATGAATTTATTCTCATCCAACATATTTCTACTAAAAATTATTTGATTAATGCCCTTTTTCATCAAACTAAACGTTTTAACTTTTATACGTGTGTATTTTAAGACAAATTGCACTTGAGAATCTAAAATTATTAAGTATTAGCGATGAGATATGAATATCAATGTGGGTATTTACATGAGTACATGAAAAACGTAAAAACCATAATTTTGACATATAATTACGTATTCTGACATCAGAGCATTAACACGTGTCAGGATTGACGTGAATGCTCAAAAATCTCAATTTTATGCTCTACGATTCGTCATAAACTGATGATGCGATCGGTTATTCATAATTTCGCTCACGTATATGTCTTGCAAAAATCCGCACCTATCGGAGAGTCATTGATCTAGTCTTGCCTCAATTGGGAGGAGACCCAGAATTCGCTTAGCCTTGCCACGGGCGAATGAAGTTCGCGTAATTGGCCCGACATATACATCACATGCGCTGCTCTTCCATCCATTCAAGGACAGGTGAATTTCGAGACCGTATGTGTACGCACCGCTGCGGTGCGGCTTCACCTCTGCAAAGACGCTACAATTAACGAAGCTATGAATGATATTATAAGCGAACATGTGATATTTCGCGAAGGTAATGAATTCCGGGAAGGATCCGTTTTTCGCGCGGCCGTTATCCACGCAAAAACGTCGCGGGTTTCAAGTTTTTATGGGTTCACGACCTTAGAAATTGGTGGTTATGAATGATAGTTGCTAGTTTGACGTCAAACGTTTATAATTAGCTGGGGGATTCTGCGTAAAAGTTTTCTAATTATTAAATAGGCTAAAAAGTATATTTGGTCCGTAAATGCTTTGATCATTAGAAAAATGGTTATATAGAAAAATAAGGAATTTTTGAGAAATAGATTCTTAATATTTCTAAAATCAAACCTTTTTACTGTGTTATTAGGGACATTTTTTTAGTTTTAAATTATAAATCAGGACTTATCACTGATTCGTCAGAATTTCTACGAAATTCGGTACATGTACATGGCCAAAAATTTTAGAACTGTATAACTAATGAATTTTATTTTAACAAAATTTCGACAAAGATTATACATAATAAACTTAAAAAATAAAGAATTTTCAATTCCTAAAGTTTATGTTTTACGTTAAATAGACAAAAAACTCAAGGTCTTCAAATTTTAAACAAAATTGAGAAGATCATTATCTATGTTGTCAAAATGTGTTCCGTAAGTGTCTACAGCTCAACGTGTAAAATGTCTTAAAACGAAAAACATACTTAATTGCTTATTTTATAGCACATAAAATGGAAGAACGTGCATATTTAAATTTCAAAGGTATTCATCTCGATACAAGATATTTCTTTACGCACGAGTTTACGATGAGCAAACTAAAAGTCTTATACGAGCTTGTGAAATCTTTTTAAAAAATTACCAGAAACGTAATGCCAAAACGGCGTTTCAAGCGACAAAAAATTATAACAAGACTGCAATTTTCTTACTTAATGTTCTCATTGTGACCTTCTAGATAAAATTCAATTAAGGAAAAGGAACTTTTAATTCATAGGAATCGTCTGGAACCGTCTGGAACAATCTAATGACCAAATACAGCAACCTAAGTTATTCCAAACCGGGCTCCCGAACTCCGTTTGATAATTAAATTATACAAAAACAAGATATTCCTCATCGCTATTTTACGAGCGCCACAATTAGAATGGAAAACTATAAATCATTAAAGCCGAAATTAACCGCCACCTCCGAATAACTCTTCATCTCGCTCATCGTTCAAGCATGTGGTCACATTTCCCCAAAAGCCCGTCCAACAATGCCAATATATCGGCTAACCGCAAAACGACGATGACGCTATCACTTTTAACGCTCTTAAAAACTGTGGAAACCCAATGACCCCGACAATAAAACACACCAAAGCGTTACAAAAACATCTCTATCGCTCGCGCGTGCGTGCTTATATACATCACCTGCAGCGTATATTATAATGAAAAGACCTGCGAGCGCGTCAATAAAGTACCATCACAGCAATACTCGCGGGTAAGAAAGAGCGGAGCCGAAAACTCGCCGGCCGGTGATATTGCATGACGCCTTAGAGCTAACTCTATTATGGCCCCCGCGAGCGGTGCGCGCGCGGAAAACGAGGAGCCGGCGCGCGAGCCATTAGCCTCTTTCGCCGGTGCGCGCTGCGGTAATTGGTACGTTGCCTCGCGGCGCGCGCATACACACGCAGCCACTGATGATGGGATCGCGGAAGACCGGCGACTTTTGGGAGATTATTCTTTTACTGGAGGTTTGATTGATTTGATAAAGGTTGCGGCTTTCGCAAGCTTTATACACAGGGGAACATTGGGTAAGCAGGAATATACGTATAATAACGTTTTACGGCATTTTCGAGTGTGCCGATTGTAGAGAAGAGATGGGTTGGTAGCTAAAACGCGTGCTGTTAAGTTTTATTGAGAGCCACTCCGAAATGTGGTTTTATCTGAGCACGATATGTGATATCCAATTTCGCATTATAATTTTAATGATATCGACGTGATTTTCCAGTATTTTTGGATATTTATATAAGCATATCAATTTGGTCCGGCCACCCAAGTCGATTTATAAAAATAACAAAATCTTAGGTCTCACGTGACACGTGCGGATTTTTCTGAAGTTTCTGAATGGAATTCCTTTTCCATAAACATCACCGGGAAAAAAAAATTCATTTATTAATATACACATAACCACTAATTTATCCAGCATGGCACCGTCTTAACCTGAGAAAAAAATTATTTATTCATTGTTACCGGTCGTTGGTTGACTTTACTTTGATTTACCGTTGACTGTTATGTCTCGTACTTTACGAAAACTAAGACATTAGCCGTAAATTATTGCAGCTGAAAAATGTTTTCAATAATTGGATGCATAGTTTTTTGTCTTTAGAGGTATCACCTATAACTCCGGTTTATCCATAAATTAGTTTGAGGAAAATAGTTTGAAACGGTTATGATGTATTAGGACTTGCTTCAATTTTCTCACTTCCACTTTGCAATATTGTCAACGTTCATTTTACGATGCTTTTATTTTTATTATTATGATATATAAAACGCTTATCTTTCCATAACTACTTGTTAATATGAATAATTAAAAAATTCAAATCCAATAAATTCTGTTGACTTTTGTAGTGAATTTTTTTATTTGCATGCCAGAATAATCATAACACTTTAGAAATTTTTTATAATTGAAATAAATTTAAAATATTTTGGTACATTCCATTAACAATGTTTCATTATTATTTAGAAAAAAATCAATTCTTTGATTGATTGGCATAAGTTTGTTCTCACGTTTATTTATAAAATACTGTTTTTACTAATAGAATTGAAAATGCTACTAAACTTGTTTCTAGATTTATTAGATCCTGGGAATAATCTTTTAGTATCTTGAAAATTTATACTTTAAAGCTATTGTCTATGTAACTAAATTAATTAATAATCACGTTAAATGTTTTGCTTCTTCCTTATAGAGGGAGCTTTGCGATAGTAATTTTTTGAGTTGTTGTAAAAACATGATGTAATTGTTTTTCGTGTGTATGTGTGTGTGTGT
>JAPYZO010002583.1:0-18204 GCA_030522905.1 Torymus flavipes | reverse complement strand
CTTCTGGCAAAAACTTTTCAAGAGAAATACTTTTGTCACATTAACAGTGGTTCCAATCTCATTATAAAAGCTTTTTTTTCAAATTTGAAAATAAGAAAACTCTAACAAGAATGATACCTAAGGTGATAACGAAGCCAAATTAATGTACTATTGAAATGACAAGACGATTTAAGTGGAAAAATTAGTTGTTGAAACTACTGTAATTATAATTTATTTAATTACAATCGTTTTAAATGAGAGTTGTCCATTAATATTTATTTGTGTACTTTATCAAGAATATTAAACTATACATATTTTGAATAATTTACTTATTCTACGTATACAATAATAAAATTTGATACAAAAATAATAAAAATTTATATTTAAAAAGTAAAATTTGCTACGAAAATGATAAAAATTACTATTTAAAACAGTAAAAATCCCACAATTAGTCGAGTGTGTCCGAGCGCTACTTACTATAAAAATAATAAATTTTCTTTATAAAAAGAGTTTACTTAAATAAGTTTTTCTTTGTGCAGCGCTTATGAGCCTTTTTCTAACTTGATAAGTTTGTCAAACGAGCATTACAAGTTTAATTAATTCAATCCTCGTCTTAGTAGGTGTGTGCCGATTTCAAATTGCATACAGCTGGGCGTTATTAGACATGGAATGAAAGTAACCTTGTGTTGCATTCATCAACGTTGATGGACACATTTATATAAAGAAAGAATATCAAATATGTGTGTACTGTTGAGTAGAGTGTTGTGCGATTACATAATATTAATATAAAAGAAGATGCGAAGGGATAAAATTTTGCCGAAGGGTCTTTAGACGATCAGAGCACGGAAGGAAAAAGTTTTGAGTTGGTAAGAAGCAGAGGGGAAGGGGTGCGGAAACAAATGATAAGCGAACATGCTTGTGTATATATATGTATATGCATGTGGACGGTTCTTCTACGAGTTTGCTTATTCGCTTGGCTTTGGAAGAGTCAGCAGGCAGTAGGGAGAGGGAGATGAGTGGGCCGAGTAAAAAGTAGATAAAATAGACGGATAGTATACGCGCGACCGCGAAAGCAACGAGGGGAAGGGAGAATGAGGAAACGAGAAAATAAAAGGAGTGAGAGAGAGAAAAGAAACGAAACTGTATGGAAGGAAGGGAAGATAGGGAGCGAGAGAGAGAGAGAGAGAGAGAGAGTAAAAGAAAGGGACGACGAACGAGAATGAGATGAAAGGAGAGGATTCGCGGGCGAGAGAGTCGAAAGAGGGGGGCAAGCGAACTATGAGAGTGAGACGGAGGCGACTACTTAAAGTTGGCGGAAAGTTTGCTTCGGCAGCAAAGTTAACTCAGTTAAGTTCCCTCTCTCACTCTCCGCTCCCAAAGCGAAACTTTGGTTCTCCAGACTCGGAGCGCGCGCGCGCGCGTTCGTCGACTCCCCCCAACCGAGTAGTCGCCGCCGCCGCCGCCACGGCTTCACCCTCTCTTTCTGGCCCTACAAACCATTTACATTTACATGTGCATTTGCATTAGCAGTCTCTATCCTATATAGCCAACTCGATTTTTTTCCCCATTTTTCATATATCGCATGCCATTCTTATCGATGAGACGAGAGCTAGTCCTGCTCTCGATATATAACACTCGTGCGCGCACTGCATTGTGTCATCGCGTAATACTTAACTTTGAAACTTCTCTCGGCCCGAAACTTTTTACAGTTGACTTCTGATCTACTTTCTCATTTGTGAACTTATTTTACTAGCAATTAAAACTCGCGGAGAATTTGCATGATGAAATTTATTCCAAAGGTCGGTTTCCATGTGTGATGTATATTGATTTGATTTCAAATAAAATTGTTCTCTTCTATATATGTCGGCGATAAGGATCGGACATTCTATAGTGAGCGTTTGGCAACTCAATCAGTGGTATGAAATTTGTGCGCGTATAGCGTGTTATGACTTATACGGCCTTAGAGTCAAGAAGAGTTTAAAAGATTGAATTGGACTATTGTGGAAAAGTTGGCAGGAAAGAAAAAGTGGGAAGGTTCCAGAACGAGTAAATGCTCACAGAATGTGCAGGTATAAAAACTATGCGCACCGTTCCATTCTTGACTGAAGGACCGGCCAGAGGCTGGCCATGCCTTGCGATTTCCATGCACATTTCCATTTATTCTTCTAACGGTCTGCTTGCCTCTCTCCTTCTCTCACTCTCTCTCTCTCTCTCGCTTCTCTTCTTGGCCTCGATCTTACTTTCGCGCGCTAAGGAGCCGAAATATTTCCTCGGAAAAGCTTAAGTTTAGATCGTCCCGATAAAGTGGAGCGCGCGCCTGCGCGCTTAACGACGCCGATACGCAATAAGTAGCATGATTCGCCACGCGCTTACTTATATTCATGAGTCAATATCATATTCATCATCGTCTATACTTGTATAACTCGGACAATAATGAAAGTTTTTTTTTTTACTAAGCCTTGTCCCCTGGTAAACAATCATCTCTGCTTCTTTTGGTTTTACACGACAGACTCGCTATAAACCATTAATTAACGCTCTTGTTGTTTTTCCCCACACTGAGAAAAGGATGTATTAACTGTAAATAAATTGCGGTTTACCTTGTGAGTTAGCAAATGAGCCATTTGCCCTGCGATCTAAATAACTTTAGGGCTATATACCCTTAAGCAGCAATCTAGTCACTTAATAAACAACCCGATCAATCTCGAATTTATTCTTTGTCTATCGCGATATCCCATCTCTCTGCCTTGAAAAACAATTGAAGAGGGATGAAAAGAAAAAAAGGCCTCTTTCCGATTAGAAAGCTTCGTGCTCCGGCAGCGCGTCAGCGGTATAATAAAAAGCCGAGCGCGCGCGTGCACCGCCACCTCCACTGCCGAGTTTTGAAAGAAAGTTTACTTTATCGCGGCTCGATTGAAGACGCGCGGCGCGGAGCGAGGCGGCGGCGGCGGCTGCTTCTCCCCCCATACCGCTGGAGTAAAGTTGCTCCCAGGTTAGACAATAATTGGATAACTTCGCCCTCGTAGCATCCCAGCGCCGCCACCCCCTCCGACAGCTCGCAAAAGTCTCTCCTCCCCTCCCTTTCTCACTCTCGCACAGGCGCGAGAGCGCTATACACACCGCACGAGGCGAGATTACACTAAAGGCTTGAGAATTTAACTCCGCTGCAAGGGGGGATATTATTCGTGCTCGTGTCTCTCTTGCCTTCTTTCGAAAAGCGCGGCTTCTATACTTGACCTATACAAGAGCATGTGCGCATTTTTGCCTTTCCTCTGGAAAAGCTACTACTGCATATATATACCATCTGAGCTAATCTCTTCCTTTTCCCTTTAACAGAGCAGCAACGCGCGCTTCGGTATTTTCGCTGAGTTGGCACAACATGTGCCCAAGTCCAAGTCTCTCGTGCAAAGTGCTTGGGTTTGCACTTTGCGTTAGTATCGCATCCGTGGGTCCCGCTGAGTCGAGCAGCGGCGACGTCGTCGTCGACGACGACAATCTCCCGTTTTATGGCCTCCGCAGGCCATATTTCCGATTACGTGTACCCTCTCTTTCCCTCTCTCTCTCTCTCGAGGCTCCGCTAGAATCACGGTTTGCCGTATATATACCTATCCCCAATCCCGTCGATCTGATCTTAGCCCTTTTACACCGCGCGCGCGCATGAGGCCAATCATTTTTGCTCTTTCCTCTTCGCGCTTGACGCTCTTGGAGACCAGTGGCACGCTTCAAATAGCTGCTCGCGACTTAAATCGTAATGTACGGGTACCGCGCGCGCGCGCGCGTGAGACGAAATCGTCGGTCAAACATCTCCCTCTCTCTCTCCCTCTCTTTCGCGCTCGTTGCCGAGCTGTACTCAAAGTCGCGCATCGCGCTTCCCCTACTTTGTCAGAGCTCGGAGCGGAGCAGCACAGCAGCAGCAGCAGCAGAGACAGCCGCGGCTACAGCTCTCATCGTCCTCCCTCCTGCAATTATTGGAAGAAGCTTCCACGCATTGGAGGGCGCCACATATCGTTGTCTCTTGTCTTAACTTTCTCAACTCTCTTTCTCCCTCTCTCACTTTTTTCTTTCTCAATAGCACGACTTGGCCGCTGATGAATAACAATAAGTATATCAAATACACAAATTTCCGGTATGCGCGTATGAGCGCATCCGGAGCGCGGTATGTGCAAGCTATACGCTTCTGCCTCCCGCCCACGTTTCGTCATTGACTGGCCGCTCGTATGCTCTATTTTTTCACGTGCTCGATTGACCATTGATGCAGAGGCATGCGTGTGCGCTCTCTCGGTCATCGTCATTCATGAGGGCGGCGTGCGGAATTCCCAAATTGCCCGCGTTTGACGCGCTCCGCACTATATCTCTCTCCGTTAGCCGAAGCTATGGAAAGTGGGAAAAAGGGGACATGCGTGTGTATGTACATGGGAAGCATTGGCCGGCGTGCGGGAAAGAGAGAGAGAGAGAGAGAGAGAGAGAGAGAGAGAGAGATGCGAGCGAAAGAGTGAAGGGATATTGAACGGGAATACCGCTCCGGTTGCTGCTGCTCTGTGTATAGCGGTAACTGTGTGATGGTGGTGCCAGCAGCATCACCGAACAATTAGTTCGAAAATGGTCTGAAAACGTCGATCCAGTGACCAATGCGCGCGCTCTCGCTAGTTTTGCGGCACGGCCCTGCCACTACGACGCGCTTTATTAACCGTCCTGAAAACGTTAGCCCCAGCCGTCTCTCTCTCTCTCTCTCTCTCTCATTCGTTCGCTCCCTCGCTCGCTCGTCCATCGTGTAGCCGTAAACGCGCAAAGGCGCGCTCGTGCGAAAGAAAGGGAGGGAGACAGGAAAAAAAGAGGCGAACGAGAGAGAGAGAGAGAGAGAGGGAGAGAGAGAGAGAGAGAGCATCACACGTTCCGGGTATATACATTTGTGCGTTCGGTGCGTCGCGAGCCAGGCCGCGCGTTATACTTACGCACGCAACGTCGATGTCGGCTCTCGTCGCCCGCGCGCGCTTGCTTTAGAGAATATATATATATATGTCCGGGGGCGCCGGTGCGACCCGTTCACAACGCAGGTGAGCCAAGAGAGTGTGTAGTAAGAAGGAAAATCTCTCTCACTCTCTCTCTACGCATAACGCGCGGCGGACAGTGTGCCGGTGAGCGCACACACAGCCGCTCTCCGTCGCACTCTTGCTCCCACTCCTCTCCTTTTCCTTATGGAGTGAGAGATAGAGAGACTCGAGGTTTAACCTATAAACTTCGCCGCCCGCCGCTGCTGTCGCCGCCGACGCGCGTCCCAATACGAGCGTGCGCATTGACTGTGTGCGTGCGTGAAGTGCAGCACAGCATTAGCAGCAGAAGCCGCAGTAGCAATAGCGAGAGCCGCCAGGCGGCCCGCTGTGTGCAGCTCGTTTTTCCCCTGTGCACCCGCATAACACACAGCGCCGTCAGAGCGAGCGAGAGTGTCCGAGCGGAAAGAGTGCGTGCATTCGGCGAGCAGCGTCCTTTTCGGTAGGTATAAGTGCAGCAGCGTTGCAGCTCTCTCTCGTGCGCGCGCGTCGTCTCTCCCACGAGCACACGAGAGTAGTACAGAGAGGGGAACAGAGTCGCCGCGGCGGCTGAGAGCGGCTTCCTGTGAGAGAGAGAGAGAAAGAGAGGCAGGTCGAGTGAGAAAGAGAGAAGGAACGACGACGCCACACAGCAGTGTTATAGTCCGTATAGCTGTCCGCTCGGGATAGTATAGCTGCTGCGCTCTCTCGCTCCTTCTCCAGCCTCTCTCGGCACAGACACACGCTCAGACGGTCCGAGGGACACAAACACATCACAAGTTGCCTTTGGAAGACCCACAACGGTGCGATCAACTTTTCTCGACTCCCTCATCATTGTTGAGTGCGTGCCTATCGTGCGTGTCTGTATGTGTGAGTGTCTGTGATCCGCGTTACTAGAGACAACTCGCGCCAGCGCGCTTCCTCCTTCCCGTCTTGCTCTCTCTCGGGCGCGCGCGCGTATACGCGGATAGTGGAGGCGCGGGTACCGAGAGAAAGGAGTCGCATAGCGTGTACACGCGGGCCTTCGCGCGCGAGCGCGCTAGAGAAATTTTCGCGTCCTTACGCGGCCGAGGATTGTTACGTGGCTGGTTCGCAGACTGGCTCGCGGTGCATGCACCTATACTGGTGACGCGTTGAGGCTGCTGCGACCGCTGCGTCCTAACCTCGAATTGTGCCCGCGCGTGCGACGTCCGTATTTTGGGGGGAGAGCGGCTCGCCAAAGCCAAGCCTCTGTCCAGATATATCTTCAGTCCATTAACGTTCTTGTGTGTACGTCTTGTGTTTTGCAGGTAGCAGCCTTCCGGGAGCCGTGATGTATTGGAGGTTCGGCGGTTCCTGCCCTAAAACCGACCACAAGCCAGTATCACCTCGGCAGTCGGTGTGACTAGAATTGCCGAAGCGCACAGCGGTCGCCTTCAGCTTGGGACAGCACCTAGTGGTTAAGACTTGAAAGTGTCTTTAGTAAAGCTTGCTTCGAATCGTCTACACCCACGCGTCTCTTGTTGTCTTTCGCCCAAGGAAGGAGGAGACAACATTTTCATACTTGGGGGGGCTGTCTGACCGATGGACAAACGGAAGATGATGCCCAAACGCCCTCGAATGGAGAATATTAGGGGCCCCATCACCAATGGGCCCATCCAAACAAGACCGCTGGTGGCATTGCTCGATGGACGGGACTGCTCCATTGAAATGCCTATCCTCAAAGATGTTGCCACTGTGGCCTTCTGTGATGCACAGTCTACGTCTGAGATACACGAAAAGGTTAGTCATATTTACTTATTCAAAAGCAACATTTATTTGTCTATGTATCCAGCTTTAACCATATTTTGCCCTTTCTCGTAGGTCTTAAATGAGGCAGTAGGGGCTCTTATGTGGCATACTATAATTCTCACAAAAGAAGACCTAGAAAAATTTAAGACTCTCCGAATCATTGTCAGAATTGGTTCTGGAGTGGACAACATTGATGTCAAAGCAGCTGGTGAGCTTGGCATCGCAGTGTGCAATGTGCCTGGCTATGGTGTTGAAGAAGTCGCAGACACTACACTTTGCCTCATTTTAAATCTATACAGACGTACATACTGGTTGGCAAACATGGTTCGTGAAGGCAAAAAATTCACAGGACCAGAGCAGGTACGTTGAAATGACAAATGCTACACTGGTTATACATTCAAAATGGCTAACTGATGAAGAATCTTTTATTTACTAGGTGAGAGAAGCAGCACAAGGATGTGCTAGGATACGAGGAGATACTCTTGGAATTGTAGGGTTAGGCAGGATTGGCTCTGCCGTTGCTCTTCGCGCAAAAGCTTTTGGTTTTAATGTTATATTTTATGATCCTTACCTTCCTGATGGTATCGAAAAATCCCTTGGTCTTACTAGGGTTTACACTCTACAGGTTTGTTCTCATTACCAAATAACTTTTTTTTTTTGTTTTATTATGTAAATACAAGCCTCATCTTTATGAACGAAATTTAATATAATTACAGGACTTGCTGTTCCAATCGGATTGTGTATCTCTACACTGTACCTTAAATGAGCACAATCATCATTTAATTAATGAATTCACTATCAAACAGGTATATATTATGCTAATAGATAAATTTGTTTTAATACATTTAAACTTTTTCATATTGACACATTTTGATGCAGATGAGACCAGGTGCATTCTTAGTAAATACAGCACGTGGTGGATTAGTAGATGACGATGCATTAGCTGCGGCATTGAAACAGGGTAGAATTCGAGCAGCCGCTCTTGACGTCCATGAAAATGAACCATATAATGTCTTTCAGGGACAGTCTTCGCAATGTAAGTTACATCCAATCTATTATACCCTTACTAACCTTTTTAATTTGACAGCTTTCGATTTATAAAAATTAGCGAATGCTACCAACATAATAAATTAACAAAGCATACAATAGCAATTGTAAAATATTTTATACAAATAAAAATTTCATTGCATTTCATTGTGTATCTTAATATACCAGTTAAAATGTTTCAATTCTACAATATATTTTATCTAATCAACTAAACAGTGCTCTTGATAATGATTAATGCATATTTGTAAACAAAAATTAAGATTTATCTATTTATTTATTTACTTATATATTTATTTGCGTAGGTCCACTAAAGGATGCACCAAATTTATTGTGCACGCCACATGCTGCATTCTACAGCGATGCAAGCTGCACAGAACTTCGTGAAATGGCTGCAAGTGAAATACGACGAGCAATTGTCGGTCGTATACCAGATTGTTTGAGAAATTGCGTCAATAAAGAATACTTCCTGTCGACTACTGGGTAAGGATTTTTCTCTCGATACTTGAAATTCGCTACGACTAATACAGTCGTCAAGCGTCGAGTTTAGAATTTTTGTCAAATCAATGTAAATACAGCAATTAAGACGATTCTCATGTATGTTTGGGCAAAGTAAAACTGAACTTTTCGATGGTATAATTTAAAAGCTCAATTTTTCTCTGCTCAATGAACAAACAGTAGAAACAAAAGCTCTCTGTGTCAAACTTCCAAAATTGTACATAGGTAACAATGGATTACGCAGTGAAAAGTGACAGTTGTTAAAAAAAAAGTGAAATAAATCTTGTTCTAAAAATAACTCTCACATTGCTATTTGAACATAAACTGCTGCCATTTCGAATTCTATAACGTATTCCTCACTTTTTTTCTCTGGATACTTGTGTTGATATATACGCATATAAGAAAGAAAGTGTAACAAATGACAGTGGCTCTAACTAGATCGTTAGTTTTTTCTTCCATAAAAAAGCGCAAAAAATAAAACTTGACTCATGACAACTGTAGCATGCACGCCTTTATCTACGAAATGCAAAATACAACTTAGCCATATTATAAAACTTAGCTCTTTCTCTTGGGCCCGGTTACGAAAAAAAAGCAATCCGTAATTTTTGCAGAAACAGATTTTCAAGCAGATGTTAAGACACACACACACTCGTATTAGCGAGGAACGTGAAAGAGACAGAGATATACAGAATCCCACGCAAAGACACGCAAAAAGAAATTGCAAAAAGAGAGAAAGAGACAAAGTAAAGTTAAAGAGTCGAGAGAGAGCGAGAAAAGCAAAAAGAAAGTTGTCGCAAAATGAGCTGTACGAGCAAATGAGAGAGATGTCCTCCGACATTCGCATAAAAACAAAGTCCAAGTGGCCAATTTCTTTTCGCTTTCTCCGCAGCAGCTACCCGGAGGGCATCAATGGCGGCTACTACGCGGGCACCCTGCCGGTGCAGCAGGCCCACTCGACGACCCCGCACGACTCGGCGCCCCCGCCGCCGGGCAGCCACTCGGCCGCCGGCGGCGGCGGCGGGCCCGGCGGACTCAACTCCTCGGCAGGAGGCGGCGGGGGCCCGACCGGACCCTCGGGCCCAGCCGTGGGTGGCGGCGGCGGCTCCGGGGGCCCCGCTAACGCCCCACCACCGGCCGGACTGCCCGGCCTGCCACACAGCATAGTTAGCGAGCCCGACCCACGGCCGAGCCCGCCCGCCCCGAGTCCCCGTTGACCCTGAACTATCAACAGCCCAGCAACAACGTCATCCCCGAGCCTCCAGCAGCAGCATCTCCACTCCAGCAGCGCCGCAACCATCCTTAGATACAGCAGCAGCAGCAGCAACATCCCTTAGCCATTTTACCTATCGACACGCACGTATCAACTACAACAAACAATAGCAGTAACAGCTACGACTAAAATCATCTCCAGCAGCGGCTAGTGTCTTCTTCTTATTTTTCTTTTACATTTCTTCATTCATCGTCCAGACCAAATACCACGCGCAGCAGCTGCAAAGTACGACGAGTGGACGAAGTACTGTCAAGTCAGAGTGAGAGTGCCCGTTAAATACCCGACCCACACATACACACATACATGTGAGAGAACGCGGAACGAACGAGAGGGAGAGAGAGAGAGAGAGAAAGAGAGCGAGAGAGCAAGCAAGCAAGAAAAATGTAGTAAGAATGTTTTGTTACGCCGATTTGCGCTCGAGACCAAGTGCTCCGTGCCGACGACTTCAAATGCGTGATACGACCCAGGCTTCTTATCTTCTTCTTTTTCGTTTATTATACAAAATATAAATATACACGCTTCTTTATACTGTATGCATCATATACCTATTTACTTTATAATTATGCACTTTCAACGAGACAATGATGATTATGATGATGATGATGGTAATACTAAGTTTATATTTCTGAGTTGTTGGTCTATCTGTGTGCTTGAGTCGACAGGCACGGGGCTGTTATTATGATTTGCGATGTGATCCGTTGTGTATCCCTTTGATAATCTTTAGTTTGGAAATTTTTCATTATACTAAATACTGTAGAAGCACTTAACTTGGCTTTATTTTCCTCTAGGGGGTTCATGGTGTCAAGTTGAATTTATCTGTTTATCTATAAACTAATTTCTTCTGAGTATCTTGTTTTTTTTTCTTTTTTTTTTTTTTTTTTTTCTTTTTTCAAGTAGAAGACTGCTGTGTCAATATTAGCATGTTTGGTTCAGTCATGCAGGTATAATTAGATGCTCTGGATTGTAATTTGCGAGCAGTCAATGGCTTACAAGAATCCAGTAAACTTTATAATCATTGGAATTTAGATTTAAATATTCATATTTTAATTATTAAAAAGTTTAAAATAAAAAATAAATTCCAACCATAAATGAGACAATCTACAAACTAAGGAGAACTTGAAAACAGATTGTATATTAAAAGTTGAAAAATATCTCATTTTAAATTTTATATCTGTCTTAGTCTTGTTATAATTTTACGCATTTGTAACGAGTTTTGTGAGTGTTAATATCTGAAATGTGCGGCTACTTTGTATCTTTAAAAATACGGAGCATTGTCAGAACGTATCCCGAACGTTTCAAAAAAGATCAAAGTTGTGCCACAGTGTCTTTAGAAAGGAAGTGAAGAATTTTAGTTGTATGAATTGGCGCTTTGTCGTCTTGAATGGTACAAACATCACCGATGTTATTATAAAGTATTCTTGTGAGAAATGGTGAAAATAATTTTGAAATAGCTTTTATTTGGTATTTTTAATTTACCTTATACTTGTCTACCTATCAGAAAAAGTCTAAAAATGCAGTTTCATAACGAATTAAATATCTATTTAATAAGATTAAAAATGAACAAAAGTGATTTCTTTTTCAATTTACAATGTAACTTTAATGATTTTAAATGTGTGAACGAAATTGTTTGTTTGATTGTGAATGAAAGTTAACAAATTTGTCAATGAATATGATGTAAAGAATAGACAAAATATAGATACCGGCAGATTTTGTTGATATTTCAATTATTGAAAAGTACATAATCATTCAATATTTCTTCTTTAAAAATCATGAAATACTTTAAAGATATACGATTTTCTCTCTTTGTTTTGTTTGTTTTTAATGAAAGGGATAAATAAACCGTGTAATGATTAACATTCACGATGGCGTCGACAGTAGTGACGTTGATGATAATAATATTAATAAATGGGTAAAAGTAAATACACAAAGATCTATTTTAGAAACGTACACATATCGATTCGGTTTCAAATGTTACTGTTACAAACGTAAAAATTTTCAAAAATTAACCAATGACTTGCATTTGAAGTGAACATGCCCTAATTATATTTTGTTTCATGATTATATATTACGAAACTTGTTAGTAATTTGTTACTAACTTTGTTTATTTTGATTAAGGCATTTTTTAAACTCGAGCGCTAAAATTATAAATTACATGATCACATTAAGACTTTTTCTATATAATTTAATAAAAAAATAAAAATTTATATAAATAAAATGAATTATATAAAAAGTAAAAGTTTTCGAAATATTTAATTGATTTAGTAGAATCCATCATTCCATAAAAATGAAGAAACCCAATAAACGATGAATTAAAAAATTTTAAGATCCAAGTGCAAAGTTGAACATTATCGGGGGCCTTCTGTATTAACTTTCATTGGGTTAAGAAGCCCCTTGAAAATGCAATTGATTTTTTTCTTCCATTAAAAAAGTAAGGGAAAGAAAGGATGAATGAGAGTATGTGTGCAGGCGTGCGAGAGACGAATATACAATAAAAAGCATCACATATAGAAGAAGAAATGAATGAACTCAGCGTGACAGAGGCGACATATACGTTTTTTAAATAGAAAAAAAAGTATGCTACATAAAAGAAAAGCGAGGAAAACATAAGTACGGCTGCTAAAAGACAAGATGGTCCGGCAATATTTAAATACTTCATACCTTTTATCCCATTCATCGTACAAATACATTGGAAATTTTTGAAATTTCAAAATTTTAATAGTACGAATAAAATGCTACTTTGGGCCAGCTCGTCCTTGTGCATCCGTATCGTACGTAGAAACATTATCAAGTTTTCTTTTTTAGTTTTCTAATTTAAAAATATTATTACTTATAAATGCATCATTATATATAGAAAAGAGTGAACGATACGAATGAGCGCGTAAAAATAATAGGCGTGCGAAGAAGTAAAAAAAAAAAAGGAAAAGAAAAGAAAGCAGTGAAATAAAAGTTGTTCTTTAAAGATTTGATTATAAAAAGAAAAAAGGAATCGAGAGAATGAGAATTAATTGTAGACAATGAAATTATGATGCATCGATGAGAATCAAGATTGATAAATACAACTACGAAAAAAAAACTAGACCTCCTTCTTCACCTCCCTGACCTTTGCCTTCGTCCCCTCCCCGTCCTTTTTCTGCTCCTCCACATTCCGTAAAACGCCATTTCGTCTACGTTATACTTATTGTACGATGCACGAGATATACGAAAAAAATTCCAAATACATCGCATCATTTATTATAATCGTTTGAGAAGAAAAAATAATCTTTTTTATAAAACAGTTGGTTCCTTGACTTTTTCGCTACGAATATTGAAATATGTATGTCTCGTTTGCGTTTTGTTTTATCTGAGCGACGTCGTGATGTCATTTCGTTTTTAATTAAAAAAAATAGGGATATATAAGATGCGCGAAACGAAAAAGTCGATGAAAGTGGCAAAAAAGACAAAAATACGCGGATTTGACGAAAAAAAAAAAAAATTTGAAGAAAAAAAATAAAAAGATGATAAAGTTTAAAGTCGGCGAAGAATAAAAACCACATGATGAGAATTAAAAGTGGTGACAACAGCAACATTAATATTAATTATAATTAATAATAATAATTATAATAAATACAATATTTGTACAATAATCAACGGTGCTGTGGTGTATGAATGCCGCAGGTCTGTATCTAAATCGTTTCACCCATCCTCTTTTTGGTTTTATTTTCTTACTATGCACAAATCGTTTATTCTTTGATACTTTAGACTAGTTTCACATTGTTTTCTTTTTCTTGAGAACTTTACATGCAATTAAAACTTATAGCAAACATTTTTTTTCGTTAAATAGTTTTTTTTTCTAAACACATAGTAAAACGACGAAGCAACTTTTTTTTTCAATAAATGTAATGTTTTAAGCGCATTCTTTTCTTTGTAAAAAAACAGTAATTGCTAATTTTCCGCAACACCCACTATTCTTTTTCTTGATTTTTTTTTCTTTCTCTTTTTTTTTTCTTCACAAAAACATGGAAAATTTTAGTTTAAAAAAAATTCGTCAAGACCGTTGCGTCGACGACAGGATCTCGATGTCGTTGGAGGTTTTTACTGTTTTCGTTGTAAGCTCGTTCCGAGTCGAATGACGGGTATTCGACAGCACTGTGGCAATGTTTCAGCGTCCATCATGGAGAAAGTCGTACTTTGTCACGTCAAAGAGCCGCCGTGGACCCTCATGTGCCTGTTGAGGTTCCCGCTCTGGCTGAATCTTAGCAAGCACAACTTACATTGATAGGGCTTTTCACCCGAGTGGATGCGCAAGTGTTTTGTCAGAGTCGAACTGTCGGAGAACGCTTTCTTGCAGAATCGACACCTGTTTCAGTCATTTCAAATAATAATATCAGTTAATAAGTCATAATTTTTACCTCTATGGTTATTTTTATATTTTCTTCCATAGTTTCAACATTATATTTAGTCAAATTTTTCAGATATTTCTCATATTAGTTGATTCTTTCATTTCCACTGAATTATCTCTTATAATCTTTAAAAAAAAATTTATTTTTTATTTAATTGTTTTTTTCTTCTGTTACTGTAAAAGCTACTGTTTCTGCCAAAGGGAATTGCAATACCCGTTTTATATTAGCGAGAAAAAATTTAAGGAATGACGTTAAACAGAATTCAAAAAGCTAATACTCTCTTATTATCAATGATAAATGTGGAATTTTTGTTGTTTCTCACCTGTAGGGCCGTTCCCCGGAATGCGTTCTCATATGCGTCGTGACAGAGCTGCTCTGAGAAAATCGTCTGTCGCACACCGGACAGCGGAAGGGCTTTTCTCCCGAGTGCGTCCTCGCGTGTGCTGTTAAATTTGCCGCTTGACTGAACGCCTTCGAGCAGGCATGACACCTGCAACCACCCAGAAACACAAACTGTCAAAAACGCCTGTCTCCTGAGTTGGTACATAAAGAAGGATAAGCATCTTTACCCACATCTGTGTTTAGTCTAACACAGTACTTTTTTTTTTATTCTAAATGACTTTTATGAAGATTTTAATAGTTGTATAAAAAATTGTCTAACTTTGAATAATAAACCTGTTAACAACATAATGCTCGAATGGCTATAGTATAGTTATTTAAATATATATTCAAACTTTCCCACTAATGTTAACTTGTTGATTTATTTACGTGAAAATATGGAAGTGAAAGCTGAGAAGAAAGTTGATAGAAAACATAAGAAAATAACGATCAAAAAACGAAAAATAAATGAAGAGACCTAAAAGGTTTTTCCCCGGAATGCGTCCTGAGATGCGTTTTTAGGGTACTAGGCCGGGCGTAGGTCTTGCCGCATATCCTGCAGAGATTCGGCCTGGCCTGGTCATCCTGGCCCAGCGGCACTTGTCCCAATCCTGGACCGGCCGCCGCGAGTGCGCCTGCGCCCCCGCACAACGCATGCTCGGTCGCCGACTGTGGCTGCGGCGGGAGCCTCTGCTGTGGCGGTGGCTGCTGTTGCTGCTGCTGGGGGTGAGGGTTGTGCTGCTGCTGCGGCTGCTGGTGCTGCTGTTGGTGGGCTTGGGGGTGCGAGGAGGTGGCGGCGGCGGCGGCTGCGGCGGCCGCAGCCGCCAGGCTATTGGCTGCCGCCTGGTTCACCCTCTGCTGCTGATCGACCCCGGCGTACTGGGGGGCGGGACTCAGCAGCGGCTCCACGCCCCACGCGCCTGTGTAGTTCTGCTCATAGCTAAACATTAACGTACCAAGACCATTTAGACGCTTTGAGATTTCCGTAGATTTCATTATTTACCAAATATATTGCCTCGCGTTTATTTGAATATTCATTTCGCGATTTAGCTCATGAGCTTTTTCAACATTTCTCGCTTGCCTCTCCCGAAATTTAAAAAATATGCATTCATATCTTCATGGGAAGTCAGTCATGTTAGATTTGTACTTTACTTTCTTCGGCTTTTCGATCAAAAGTTTACTTGATCAGAAACTTGTTAGTTTTCTTCCGCGAACTCGTCTTGACTTTCTCATTATAATCATTAATCAACGGTGGCCAACTTGAATTGATTATTCAAAAATTTGATTTTAGATAGGCATTTTTAAATACTTTTTAACACAAATGAAGTGAGACAATGGAACTTTAACATACAGATACTATCTTTTAATAATAACCATCTAAAACTAGATCAACGTTTTTAAGTAAAATATACGTTTGGCAAGAAACATTTTTTAAAGATATTCGAAACTGACATAAAATTAATTGTGCACTATTTATGATTTGTAATCTGAAGTGCCAAAAGTTTCATTTTGAAAGTTAATGTTTTTTAGATGTCCCTGGTAGAAATGTTAACCAACGGTTGAACCATTGTCAATTTTTAAATTAAAATCGTCAGACCGTGATTATTTTGCTATTGAAAGTGAAAATATTATATTGTAGATGCTTTAAAATATATCTTACATAGCAAGATCATCAATCAATTATATTGGTAAATATCCAGAATCTTCAATTCTCGTGTCATTACAAAATTTGAGTTTCGAACAGCTGAATATGGCACACACTAAATTTTGCGATTTTATCCTGTTATTGCAACTGATCCAGAAGATGTAGCACTTTCCCTAGCATATCCAAAATTTTAGATCTAATGTTGATGCTAAAGACGTAAGGTTGTATGACTCATAACATCACATTCAAAAGTTAGTTAACATAATTTAAACATGACGATTTTAAAACGAGATATGCAAATTCTACAATTCTGCTTTGATTTCCAATTTTCAAAGCTTATAATATCCTTATGACATATTCATACATAGATCGCGAAAATTAAGAATTACCGCAGTTTTAACGTAAAAAACTAACTTTTGAATGGAATGTTACGACTCATACAACCTTAAGCCCTAAAAATTGTGTACCGCCTTATAAAATTAAAATATAAAACTCATAGTTAAAAAAATATAGTATGTAAATCACACATAAAATTTAAAAAAACAAATATCTTATATTCAAATGGATAAAGATGGCACATAATTTTTTCGGAGCTTAAGTTGAACCCTTTACTACCAGGGTTTAGCTTTAAAATTTTGGCGCTTAGAGAAAATGTTTTTTAATCGATTGGAATAATGGAATAAACTGAGTAAATGAACAAAATTTAGGTATTGTTATTAATTTTTAGTGAGTGCTGACCACTTATTTAGCATATTAATTATACACACACACATATTAACAATAGAACCTGCTGATTATACTAGTGCGATAATTTTCAAAGACTGAAAGCCATCTCTTTAGATTAAAATTTATATAATCTTTACAATAGCTCTGATAGATTTAATGACATTGTATCACAAGAATATTTCACATAATGAAAAGGATTCTTTAAATGAAATTTGATATAACGCTATTATATATTAATATTGTTCACTAAACAAAATCTAAATCAACTTTAATTCAAACCTTTTGATTTTCATTTGGTTTGCGCGATTTCAACTTAGGTTGTAACAGAATTTTTTTTAAATTATCAACTGCAGTGCCAAGTACAATTTTTTAGTGGTACTTTCGGCCCAGCGTTGAAAAAATAATTTTTATCGGCAATTTACACGTGCTCTGGACTGGCCAACTCTTTACCTCCCTAGTTGTGTAATAAGTATACTATCTTCAACGTCGTGCCGAAAGTACCACATTCGCTTCCAACTCAAAATCGCAAATAGGTCTTGATAACATTATCGATAAGCATATTTTTAAACGGATCGTTTAAACGAAATAGGTAAACTATAAAAGTAAATCCGATAATTATAAAATTCTATTGAGTATTGTAAACAAAATAAACTGGATCTCAGTAGAAATTAATAGATGATCTAAATAATGAAATTAAATTATTAACTTAATAGTAAAAGATATACATAAGTCTTGATAAAGCTAAGAGCAAAAGATCCACATATTGTAAAAAACATAAAAAATGTACCATGAAACGATTGGATTACAAAAAACGTATCAACGTAATGGATTTCTAAAAATAATTTTAAAAATATTTGTAAAATGTTCAAAACTATTAACACAAAAATATTGAGACGCGATTTCCTTTAAACGGGGTCGCGTCTGTTATGTAGAAATCGTATTTTACACCACTCTAATCTTAAAATCATAACTTCAATATGAGTATTAGGCTCTCCTGGTATAAAATACGGTTCGAAACTGGTGAGTTCATGCGAATTTTCTCACTCGCTTTGCTCGTGCAAAAAACATCACATGAGCTAATTAATCACCTTCCGAACCCGTGCCGAAATGTACATACTATTAAAATCCTGCAAAGCTGCCACTACACATTAAAGACCAAAAAACGCGCCTGAGTTCGAGGGTTTTTGAAACCTTCGCCGAGTTGGAGGGTGTTTGAAACATTCGCCGACTTCGAGAGTTTTTGAAGCAAACGCTGAGTTAAGGGGTTTTCGAAACAAGCGCCGAGTTAGGGGGTTTTCGAAACAAACGCCGAGTTAGAGGGTTATTCCTCTCAGCCGTTTGATATATAATAGAGCTAATATTTTTAAATTTTATGAAGTGTATTTTTCTTAAATATTTTTTAATAAATAACTTGATATAAAAACTGATTAATTATAAAAAAAAATTACATCGAATCATAACTAGTACATTACAATACGTGTGACTTCAGTG
>JAPYZO010002581.1:0-14370 GCA_030522905.1 Torymus flavipes | reverse complement strand
ACACACACACACACACACACACACACACACACACACACACACACACACAAATTACTGTTACATGTTCGAAAATAAATAAACAAACTAATGACGATCAAAATCAAACCTAAAGACGTTAGTCCGTCAGCTAGGATTCCATTCTTCACGAGGTTTTGAATTCTTCCCCTGTATGTCCTTCACATAAAAGTTTAATTTTTACCCGTTATTATTTTAATGATGCAGATTGCGTATGCGTGCACCGACTGTGCCTACGATAAATGTAAACCTTTTAAAGAGACAAATTTAGTGGATACACGATTAAATAATGGTTTGTAAATATCTTAACCTTATTAACAATTAAAATTTATTGTTAGATCTATTTTTATTATTTGATTTTTACGTATAAAATAATTGAAAAAACTCACGCATTGCACTTTTAAAATTAACTCCAAATTATGCACTTGAAATCCCGTAATTTCGCTAACTATGATAGCTTTTGATTTATTCATTATATAGTTAGGTGAATAAATATACATTTTTATTACAGTATGATACATAACTAATTTCGTGTGAGATTTAGAAATTTGAATACTTTTCAAGCATTTTGTTAAAAAAAAATCTGTTCATCGCTATAACAATCTTACAAGAGTTAAAAGATTAATTTAATGTAACTTAAACAAAATTCCTCTAAAAATGAATTATATCTTGATTACAACATTATCCAATAATAAAAACTCCAAAAAAATTAAATTGAAACCACAGACAATAAGGGCGCTTCGACCCAGCCGAGTAACAAACACCATCACCATCGGACCTTCGCGCGCTCGCGACCTGCTAAGGCCAGAGTGCGCTACACCTATGGCAACCACCATCGCCTGGATCACACCTATGCGGCCAGCATCAGCGAATTCTCGCGATCTAAAACCACCGAGCAGCCGGCGACAAATCTGGAGTCTAACGAGGAGAAGGAGAACGCGGTACCCAACGGATCCGCTGACAGCGGCGACGAGGTGATCATCGTCAACGGCGATGACATCGACCTGAAGAGCAGCTGGTTGCGCAATCTCTGTCTGGAGTATCAGCCGCCCAAGAGCGCGGCACAGATGTTACGAGGCTCGGATGAAGGGGCGAAGGAAAAGCAGCCACGGTTTCATTTCACCGGGTCGAATGTAAGATGTGTTTGGTAAAGTTATGGCTAGCAGTCGTAGAATAACGTTCTGGATAGATTATTAATTCTTTGGTTAAATTAGTTTTTAGCTTAACAACGGGTTAAATTAAATTAATTTAGGGATAGTTGGTAGTGTAATTTCTTTTAAATATGAATTTAACGTCATCGAAATTCTTTAAAATCATTTGCAAAACCTTTTGTATTAGGGTACCTTGAAGCAGTATCACAGAAGTCGGAAAGTTAATAAAAATAAAATGGAACTCTCGTCGACGTTCAACGGAAAAGGTAAAGGTGTCAAATCGGTACAGGAGGACAAGAGGAGGTGGATTGCAGCGCAAGCTTTGATAGAGCTTGCACAATCAAAATAAAAGTAATTTAAGATATAGATTTAATTAATTGAAATATTGTTAGTTTTTCTTGATTCAGATGATTAATAATTGGAAAATCAAAACTTGTAAAAAGATGTACTGTAATATTTTTTATGAATAAGACTTTAAAAGTGAAAGAATTATTTTGTAAATATAGACATTACTTTGTACTTTGAATTGTACAATTAATATTTTGGAGAACGATTGCAACTTTTTGTATATTATTGCTATTTATTTGGAAACTTTGTATTTTATTTTATAATCATACCTATGTAGTATTTATTTAGTATTATATTTATCTACAAACATTTTATCTAGAATTTTAGAAACCATATATTTCGCTCAAATATTGTTTACAGTTTCTAAGTGTTCTAATTAATTAATCAAATTTAATGTATAAAATTAAACATTTATGTCTAAATGATAAAATATTGTATTAAAAAACCCTTAAATTAATACAAAAAAAATAATTATAACAAATCTTTGATAGTGGAAAATTTATACAAAAATATCTTACATTAAATTTATGAGCTAATATATAATTATAATTCATTTTTTAACTTTTTTGTGTCTATATAATATTCTATTGAGCATTATCAGACACATTACATATAAACAATTCTTTAGAAAATTGGCCAGTCTCGTTTCTTATGACGATTGAAAATGTTCTACAGCTAAAAATAAATTTCAACTATTGCGAAAAGCCTTTGTTAATGCTTTAACAAACCTATTTTGCTACGAAAAAAAACCAACATCCCCGCCCGAAATGTGATGAAAAATGTTCAATCAGACGTATATATCACAATGCAACAATCCCGCCCACATGTATGTGTGCGTGAGTCGGCTAGCTGGCTCATGAGCCGTTCGACTTGCCCGCCAACCTCGTGCTCCTCTTCCTCGTGGTGTGTACCGGCTCCAGCAGTTTTCCGTTCTTCATACCATTTAGCTCCGGCTCGTCCACGAGAATTTTCCGCCGCACGTTTCGCGCGCTTGTTTTCTTCGGGGGTTGCTCCTCGGTCGGGGGCGGTATAACGTCAATGATCTCTAGTGACAAGTCCCCATTGTTGTTCTCGTTCGTGATTGAAATCACGGGAATGGCGACAGGCTGCGGTGACTTACGCCGGCGAGGCCTGCCCCGTGTGCGTTTCTCGATCTGCTGCTGCTTTGGTGTTACGCAGCCGCTTACTGGCTGGTTCGTTATCGTCTGCGGTATATCCGGTGACACGGAAATGCCTTAAAATTGCGCGTAGAGAAGGATTAATTACTTTATGTTATCTACATTATTGGAATATCGATAAAATGCGATTGTTCGTGAAAGCTCGATGGTCAAAAGATAGTAGATAAGAATATATTGATTTAAAATAAAACTTAAGATTTTCATTAATTTTTTTATACTTACTCAGCTTATTTTGGAAATCGTCGTAAATAAATTCTTGAAAGTAAAGTTCATTGGCAAAGATAGAAGTCAAATGCACGCTCAAGTTATCTTCCGCTTCCATATCGCGAACTTCTTCAATTAATCCTAAAGCATATTCTTTATGACTCGGTATAAATTTAATTAAAAACATGCTCCAGTCCAACATAAGTAACATGACGTCGACTACATAAATATGATTTCTCTTCCATTTGTAATTCTTATATTGTCGGGCAGAATCAGTATCTTTACTCTCTAATTTTAATTTTATTCGGCATGCTCCGTTAAAATACTGCAGGGACTCGTCAGTAAACTTGAGTAAACTGTAAAATTGTGCCCGAAGGTGGGTAGCGGCAAAGGTCATCTGCTGATAGTCAATATTTGTACAGTAAAAGCATTGGCAGAAATCAGAGTGATCGAGGAAGTTGGGCGAAGTAAAGATTTTCCTCTTGAGCTCAGGTGAGCCGCGATCTCTCGACGAATCAACAATAGCTGAAGCATCACGCACCACCTGAGTCCTTGCAACCTGCATGCATATTGTTTGCTTTATTTTTACATTCAATGAACTGTGTTTTAGTTGATTTGAAATTATGAATTTTCAGGCGTTTGAATCGCAAAATATTTTAACCTTTACTGTACGTCTATACCCGGTGGGATGAATATACTTGCTTATTTCAGAAAACATTTTCAATTTTTTCTTAAGTATTATATTAAGAAGTGTCAGTATAGCAGCAATTATAGGGCTGGGGTGGAATTGTGTACAGTAAACGTTAATAGAAACATGTTGATAATAACTATGATAAAATATACATTTAAAATTTTATTTACCTCCACAATTGGTTTTAGTTTAGTTTTATTAGCATTCATTGACGTCTCAAATTGTTCAAGACATAAAATGTGCTCAATATCCTGCAGTCTTGCCTCACAGTCATCTATATGCGTGCGCAATAGATCGATGTAGCAAAAGTACTTTAATTGTTGAGCTACTCTTAATGTTAGTCCCATCGCCTGTGCACAAGATAGTGTACACGATAAATGTAAAGATATTTCGTAGTGTGAAAGGAGACTATTCATTGGAATAACGGTATTGCTTATCATTTCAAACAATCGTTCGAGAGAAAAAAGCCGAAATCTGATATTCCAAAATTTGCAATACTCTGAAATAATTTGTTTCAGTAGCAATGTATTATACAAAAATATTTAAAGTCACTAATTTATATCTGATACTCACCTTGATTTACCATGGCATCCAAATGGATCAGTAAATAATGAATTTGAACTAATAATTCACTGTAATCTTCCTGACTAGCATGTTCATTAATTTGGTAATAGTTGCGAAATAATATATCCATATAATAAATATATATTTTAGGATTAGACAACATTTCACAATTTATCATTACTTTTACTTTTTCTAATAACACTTTAGCTTCTTTGACCTAAAATAGTAGAAAAGAAAATAAAATAATTGAAAATAAATACTTTTATTTAATAATAAAAATAAATAATACCTTTTTACAATCCCAGTAAAAATCTGCCAGACTTAACCAAAACATACAAACAATATCTGTTTCAACAGTTTTACTAGAATTTTGCATTTGCTCTGCATATTTGTTAGCATTTTTTATCCATGTTTCATCAATATGCCTCAGAGATATACTTCGACTAGTTACTAAACAAGTTAAATATTATTCAATTAATTTACATTTGAAATTGTAATTTAAATTTTTTATATTCTTTATTAAATTATATAATGAAAAATAATTTACCATATAAAGAAGCTGTAACATCTTCTAAAGCTATAGCTAATTTATAAGCTAGCTTCCAACATCTTTCTTCTGTGATACTAAATTTATATAATCGACAATACTCTCCACATAAAATTATAGTCTCTAATGTGAATGTAGGTTCCCAGCTATGAACTACATTACTATTTTCTAAAGCGTTTTCCCACAAAGTTAATATTTTTCGAAAACAAGTATTATATTTATTGTCCACTTCAATATTAATTCCTCCGAATGTTGGTAAATCATCTTTTTCATCTGTTTGAGCATCTAATTTACCACTCAATATTTTGAATGATTTGATTGTAAAATTAGCATCATCCATTTGTTTCTTAATAGTTTCACTTCTTTTATATAAAATTTCTAAAATTCTAAAGAACTGTAAATTTGCTAATAACCACTGATCTTCCATTGATTTTGATTTATGTTTCGTCAATTTATCAATGGCTTTAGAAATATAATCAGAAATAACTTCCCTTTTACTGAATTGTAGAGCATGGAAGCACATCAGTAACACACCCTGGGCGTAATGTGATACACTATTTGCAGATTCTAAAAATAATTTAATATCATGACTATGACGATATATTTATTCATTAATTGAAAGCAATATTTATTTAAACTATGATTCTTATGATTGTAGGAAAAAATTGATTTATTAAAATATTTTAAGTTTACTATTAGAATTAAAATCAAACTACACAGTATAATAGTTATAATTTCATAATATGAATTATTGAAAATTTTAACTTCAGTTCAGAATACATGAAAAATAAATATTTTAATAAATAATAATTATGTCTAATATAAATATAAGATAACAATAAATTATTGTTTACCTAGTTCAGTTAAGATCTTTTTCATAGAGACCAGAATATTGACTTTTACTAAAAATAAAGATTTTAATTCCCTTATACATAGGTCATTTAAATCATATTTGTCTAGATCGACATTGATGCCAAGTTCCTTTACCACTTCAGTATCCTTTTTTATACATTCTAATAGTGTAAGTTCTGGAATTTCATTGGAATCTACAACTTTAGACTTAATATTGGCCCACATATCATATGCTTTCTTCTTTCTACTTTCTTGATTACTAAGAAGAGCACTGTAGGCTATATAACTCATAGCTTTTCTGTATTTTTCTGATAAAAAAGGAATTAAATTAGATAGAAATCATTCACAAAAATAATTAATATAGATTATTAGTAATACATTTAAGAAATCATAAATTAACAAGTATTGTCAACTAACCTTGATGAAAATGTGTAATATAAAGACGATGCAATATTGTGGCAACTGGACTTTCTAATCCAAAACTACTAACTTTACTATTTAAGCCATCACAGCGGATAATTTGTGTGCATAAAATTTTATACATTTTTACAAATTCTGTTGGGTATTTAACTTCAGTAATTAACCCAATATTGAAAATCATTCTACCACAAATATCCCACATAGGCACAGAATACTTGCAATCTGAATTATCCAGATCACGAAATGTAGCAATTAATTCATCTATAAATTCTTTAGCAAGTGAAAGAAATTTCAGAGTGATTGAATCCTGATTCATCTTTGAAATAATTTTAAGGTATCCTTCAATAACACTTGATGCATAATAAATATCTTTTTTTACTGAACATTTAGTAGATTTCGAACATTTCAAACATACATGATCCGCAGAAAATGTAGAATTTTTTAAAATACTATGTACACACTTAACAAAATTGCCAATAATTAAAATATTATCATGGGTAAGTTTTGTATTTGCTGTAATTGGCTTTGAAACAAATTTTTCTAAATTTGCAAAAACACGTGCAAAACTAAATTTTATTGCACTAATAGTTTGTATTAATGTGTCATTATTTGCACCATATTTTTGTAATAAGTTTTTCAAAAGTTCAAAACTTCTTCTAAATCGTAATTCACCTATTTCACTTGACATAAAATTAGTTTCAAACAAATTGACACTATATTCTCTAAAAAGACTATAACAATAATGATATAGTTTATCAGATTTTATATAGTCAACAAAATATTGATCAGACTGTTTAAAGTAACTTGAAATATCTGCATTGTTTATTGCATCTGTTCTAGTATAGAATGTTATGCCCATTATAAGTATCGCAGTGCTATAGGCTTCTTTAACTGAACATTTTGTTGAATCTTTTGAATAATTTGACAGTTGTTTATATAATTCCAATAAAAGTGGGACTGCAAAAGTGAATGGAATATTGGATAATTTTTTTGCATAATTTTCTGCAGTCTTAAGAACAACTTTTTTCTCACACCAGTGAAGATACTGCATATGAAAAAAAACATAACTCTTGAATTCAACATCAATCTTTTCTTTTTCAGTTTTATAATTTTTTGCTAAGCCATCTAATATTTTAAATATTTCTGCCTGCCATAAATATGCCATTGTAGAATACTGTGCAGGTGTACAAGCATCATTAACTTCGACAAGTTTTCCAGGACATAAATATGAAGATATGATTTTAGCTTCCTTAAAAAGTTCTTTGTTTATAAGATAAAATGTAATATAATATAGTGCACTAAATAATTTATCCTTATCAGGCAATTTTTTTATGTTTTCACAAATAATGACAGTAATAGTAAAGATTTCATTTTCTTTAGATAACTTTTGTTTACAGCATTGATCTGCACAGTGAGATAAATGCAATAAAAGTTTGAACAAATATTTGTCACTTTCAACATTTTGCTTTATATTTTTTATAGCCTGAAAAAAACAAAAAATATATAATATAAAAAGAAATATATATGTAGATTTCTTACATAAGTACATTGATCAATTATAATATACCTTTAAATTTGTAATAATTTCATCTAATTCAAGTTTTTTAATCAAATTTACCCATTTTCTAAATTCATCATTTAAGGCAGCCATATTTCTAGAAATATATTTACATTGTTAGTTTTTTATACCTAGTATTTCAATATATAATTTAAAAATTAAAATTATAGCATTTTTTTTTGTGGATTTAACAATTCTTTTGGACCTTTCTAAGAAATCAATATTTTTTTAATAAATCAGAGCTTAAATTGAAGCATTTTCCACATATTTTTATCATTCTTTTTACTCATTTTCATAACACAAATATTTGCAGTTATAGTTAACAAAAAACATAATTTTTTAACAAAATTTTTCAATCAACATTGAGATTAAATATATAGCTGATTGTCTCAAGAAAAAGGGTTCATTCGAATGCGTTCCAAGCTATAGTACTACGCCCTTTTTTCATGTATCAGAAACCAACCCCTGTTTTTCTGTACAACAGATGGGTTTGGGTCTACTCATTGCCGGGTAATAGCTACCAGTCGATAAAGTAGATAAAATTAAGAGAAAGATTTGCTCCAGATTTGACAAGTGTGGTAAAATAAATATTCGGAAGAAAGTTCCAATCCTGCAGCCCCCTGGCTCTATAAGGAAAAATTCCAACGAGAGTGGATTGTCGACCATCCACTCGCGGATTCCGTCCCTATAAACTTCCTCACGAGAGGCAAGAGTATATAACAAGAGACATACAGACGAAGAGTAGACAGAGAGAAAGAGAGAGAGAGAGAGAGAAACAGTGGACCGCTCACGCCGAACTCTAAACTCGGAATCAGAAACCAACCCCTAAATGACAAATGTTGCTTTCTGGAGATCAGCTGGCTTTCTTCATTGTACAAACATAAGGATAGAAACTCATTTTATGCAAGAGGAAAACACAAACAAAATGTAAACACTCCAAACAAAATACACTCACATGTCAATACCCTACACACTCGTTGATTAGCTCGTGTATCTACATTCCAACATGTCAGAATGCGTTTCCTCCCTCTTGCTCAAATCAACCGTCATTGGCGGCGGCGACCACGACAGTTCCACTTCCCATTTTCATCACTGCTGCGAACGACGTTTGTGTACAAGACGACCTCGTTTACCTGCTTCTATTCTCGACACTTTACTCTCGTCCTGGTCGAAATAAGTATCCACAACGCGAACGAGCGACACTAAAGAAGGTACGATAAGTACCTACCCAACCAACTCCATAACGTCTGAAATTTTTGAATTGGCGACGCCGCTCGATCCGCGTGTGGTGTTTTGATCACGTGATTATAGAGTCCGCGCCATCTGTAAGCGACGGTCCGAACGCACGAGCAGCAGGAGACAGCGGCACGGTCCGGACGGACTCCGGCGGACGAGTTGGAGTTTGGACGATGCGCAGCGCGTTGATAAAAATGATAATGGCGTCATGCGGGCAGCCGGTTTGTGCTCTCCGCTTTTTGCCCGTATAGCGAGTTAATCGCCCACAGTTCGGCGTCTTTTACCCTGGATCTGATGGGTTTTCAGTCGTGTAGAGCGTAAGTGTTTGATTCTTTTCATTCTGCGAGGATTAGTTGCGTTTTTTCGGAAGACACCAAGTCGAGATTCGGAGTTAACCTCGGCTTGTTTAACGCTGCAATGTTTATGTTTACGGCGTTGGTTTGGTTTGCACAGGGTGTATATAGTGTCCGAGGATGTTGTTTTTATGAAAAGTTCTTGTTGTTGCGCAAAAAAGTTTTGATAATTTGATATCTTGATGACTGCATTTGATTCAGAATAATTATTGTTTTTCTGCATTTGTATTGATATAATAAAGTTGTATTATAGTTGATAATTAAATGTTTATTTGCACTCTGACTTAAGTGTAATAAAGGTACAATGTCTAATTCTAAAAGCCAATTTATCAATGTTTATTGGTTTATTATTGTACTTGTAATAATAGGGGGGAAGGTGGATTTATATGAATAAAATTGGAGTAATACATACATATCACTTAGTTTATTTATATTTTAGTTTATTTAAAACTGTAATTAAATTCAAGTAATAACAGAGTGTATTAGTTTTAAAAAAATCTGTGTTTTACTTCATCTTTATAAGAAATAGAAATAATTAAATTTGTTTTTTTTTTTTCAGTATCTACCATAAACTTACCACAATGGAACTTCAAAAGTATTTCTATGAAAAACTATTTATTTCAATGTGATTTTAATAACTTAAGCGAATGTTCTACTAAAGAACGCAATGGAATCGAATTGCTTTAAAATAACAAAGGACCAGAGTCATAAAGTATTATTAAGAAATGTTATTATTAAGCGTAAATGCCAGGAACTAAGAGATCCAAGAAGATTTGAAGAGGTAAAATATTTTTTTATATTTTATAAATTTTAATACCATTTTAATTATTGTAATAATTAATTATTAAAAGTCAACAAGATGTTTGTTTGAATTTATTTTATTTTTATGATTTTAGTTTAATAAGTTTAATTTAGTAAGAAAGTTAAGAAAAAAAAAACTAATCTATTTTATTTTTATATTTTTCAAATTTTCAGTTTTTTATCAAGACTGTGAAACACTGATAAACAATTCAAAAGGGTCTGATGACGACAACAGCAGTGAGACATGCTTCCAAAAAGGCATCAACACCAGTCAGTCTTGCTTCAAAACTATGTTCTTTTAACAATTTTACAGAAGCAGAATTTGACGAACCGATCAATTATGGTCTGCTCTATGCTGAGGAAAATTCAATTATAGAAGAAGTAGCCCACTTTGACTATTTAGCTGGCAGTAGTGATCAAGAAACAACATATTATACTGAAGGTACTCCTTTAGAAACACCTTTACATTTTTCCACAGCAACTTCTACATCTGATTTGTTGAAACTTGATAATATAAGAATAACTTATGCACCTATCGGTGAAACGAGAAAATTAATTACTTCTGACCAAGCTACTGAGATTATTAAAGAAAAATTGGGAAATTCGAGAGAAATAGGTCACTTAAAAGGCTACATGGAATTCGACAATAAAGATAAAGAGTGTGAAGACACAGATGTAGAAATATACTTACCAGATGATCTAGATGATTTTGACGAAAAATGCGACGAGGAAAGATTAGAAAAAATTATCAATGTTACTCCATCTCAATCACCAATAGAACTGTGCGAAAAAGACAGAGATGGAAAAATGGTTACATTCAAAGGTGATGAACGTTATTCACAACAAACTCCCTTAATGTTTTCTAGATGCAGTTCTCTAGGTTCCCTCAGCGGTTACGAACAGCAATCACTTCATGACGATCGTAGTTCAATAGTAAGTGATTTTAGCCGTAGAACTAGTGAAGCTGTTTCTCCAAGCGAACTCCCAGATTCTCCTGCGCGACTTATGCCGGGAACTTCCCAAAAAGACAGAAAATTAAGTAGAAAAAAAGTTCAATCTCGAGATAAAATTCAATCTTTTGAATCCTGCTCATTGCAACAAGAAGTATCAAAACGTAGTATTTTTGAAGACGATTTGGCGGTTTTTAAAGAAGAGTCTACTCCTATAAAATTTCAGTCTGTAGCAGCAAGTAGTTTGAGTTCTTTAACAATAGACGATGATGAAGATGAAGAACGTGGAGAAGTAAAAAATAAAGCTGGTGTAATCAAAACTTTGAAAACTAATGTGGTTACTGAACAAGATAACAATCCAAATGAACCAGAGAAAGAGAAAGCAAGTAATGCTGAAAGGTTTGAAGAAAATTCGTATTTTTCTGTAGATGAAGAAGAAATTCTCGATGAATATATACGAAAAGGAATCGCAAAAGTAACTCGACAAAACATAAATGATGTATCATCATTTAATTTGCAAACTGGGAAAACTTACGAATCTGGTGAAACTGATCCTGAAAAATCATGTGATATGGCTTGCAATAGCTCTTTGGAATTTTTTGATGAAAATTCGGACCTTACTGCAGAAGAAGAGAAACTTCTTGATGAATGTATAAGAAGAGGAATTGCAAAAGTAACGCGGCAAAACATAAATGATGTTACTTCTTTAAGTTTATGTTCAAATTTTTCCAAACTTTCAACATTAGGTAGCCGTGATAAAAGTGATGAAAAAGAAAATGAAGAACAAAAAACCGAAGAATCTCAGAAGCAAACAGCTGTCTGCCAAACAGAACAAACCAATGTATAACATTTTTTAGTATTTATAAGAAATTTGAGTGCCACAAATGTATTTTTAGTATAAACTAAGAAAAAGTGGAGAGATTCTTCATAATGTTTACTTCAGGCTTCAGTCAACAAGTTTGTTTGACATGTTTTAAGCACAATAAGATTGAAATCTGAAGCAAAAAGTAGTGTATTTATGAAATGATCGTGGAAGTCTAAAATCAATTTGTAAATTTAGTATTTAAACTGTAATTTATTTATTTTATTATCAATCATATTGATTGTAAAAACGATAGCTTTATAACAGTATGCAATTTTTTATTTAACTTTTGTTATTTATTTGTTATAAATAATGCGTATGATTCAAGGATTGTCAATAATCGATAATTTTGTATTGTAATAATACTTAAAATTGTCTTTATAGTGATTTAACTTATTGGCAAATTAATGTGATATCTAAATTATTTTTAGATAAAAAGTAGTATTTCTAATTTTTAAGTCTGATTAGTTTTAACTATAACTATGAGTAAATAATTTGTATTTATATAATGAATATCGGTTATCGTACAATAATGTAGATTTCCATACATTAATAAAAAAAATCAGAAACAGACTTTGTATTTATAAAAAAATGTGTGATTTTTTTTATAGCTTTAAAACCGTGCCCGAATTATTGAAAGACTAGACTTATTCAATTATGAGGCAACTAACTAATTTGTTTATATACCAAATTCGTCAATAACAGAGATGTTTTTTCGAACCTACTTTATGGGACATCTTAATTATAAACATATAAGTAGCTGCTAGAAAATGTTAAATATATGACTTATAAATTATTTAAAAAATTTCCGCATTATTTTCACTTGCTTACAAAAGTATTAATCTGAAAAGTATCTTTATTATAATAAATACATTTATTAATTTATTATAATATACTATAGTAGGTAAGTATACGCTCTTAGTGAACATTTTTTGTGCCAGTTTTTTATTCAGCTCTTATTAAAAATTTCTTTCTAGTTAAAGATAGATATATTGTAGTGCATGGTTTATGTTTGCCAAGTTAGTCGATTTATAGGTACAAAACGATCCCAAGTATAGTCAAAACCTCTTTTTTAAATGTCACTTCTGGCGAGTTCTCAATTTTTTCTTTATAGAAAATGTAGTATAGTTAGATGTCTATTATTTTTTTTCTAAACGTTTACATTATATTTACTGATTCAAGTATACAAATATTTATTTATATTTTACTATTTTTACTTTTTATTATTAATGTAAAGAAGTAATGAGGTTTTAAAATAATCTATTTATAAGAGAAATCATTTTAAAAATACGACATTTAATTTGAAACTCGAAACTCAATACTTAAGTTACGTACATTTGGAAATCGCGAAAAATGACCAAAAATGAACGATTTTTCCTGAATCCATGTAATTCTTAAAATTTTGATCATTTTTCGTCAACCGACCGATTTTAATGATTTAAACTTAAATTTAAGCTCTTCTACTTTAATCTCTTATTGTGGAATATTTGTTGGCACGTTTAAGAGCTTACTATTGGCTAATCATCATAGTGACTACTTTTTATCCATTTTTCAGTATTTTGTAAAACCGTGTCACAAGACCATTTTTTAGTGTTGTCTCTCGTAAATAAGATTTTACTGCACGTAAGGTGAATCAAACATCTTTTAAATCATTTACTGTTTTCAATCAAATGATAATCATATCATCAGCTGTTTAAGAAAAAATCATGAATTTCTTGAAAACTAAAAATATCTTCATTGTCACTTAAAAATTAAAAATTGTCCATTCTAACTTATTATTTCATTTTTCACAAATGTCGCATCTAATATCAAAATTCGGCCAATATTTTAAAATCTATTTTCCACTTTTTATAATGCGCGAAAATACGCGCCAAAATCAGCAGAAACATTTCACAGATGTTCCCCAAACATTCTTTACTTACCTATTATATTATACATTTTGAACTTCCATTGAAAAAAAGAGTCGGAACAATTTGCGCTGCAGAGCAACGAACGCGGGTACGCGGCGCGCGAGTACCAATTCTTTACACGCTCTGGGATGCGAAGATTTATGACCATTTTACCGTGCCTACGTATAGGTACAGCGTGAAAAAGGGTGACATGAATTGGGAAAAAATTTTCCGTCGGCACCGTTTTTCCGCGCCACCCTTTTGGCTTCCGTCAATCTCGCGCAATATACACTTTCGGCTCGGAAGGGTTTGCCCTCTTTGCGCGCCGACGAAAGAATCAATTTGCCCCTTTAATTTATTATCTCAACAAAATTTATCATTCTGGAAGATGAGGGCGAGGCCGTTGAAGAAAAAGTCACGTTACACGGAAGTCTTTAGATTTTTAAACGAATATAACGGTGTTTTATTGGCAAGAAAGTGTAATAATAACGTGCAAGTAGATAAAGGCCGAGTTTAGCCGGACATCAACTTTTTCAACACACGTTTATAATTACAATATGTTTAAAATTAAATTTATCAATGTCATCGCAACAGATTTTCAAAACCTTGATGCTGCGAAACGCGATTCAACATAGTCCGTCATAAGAAAGAGCACATATATAATCCTTCAAGAAAAATATCAGCCTTGTACCACTTTTACGCCCCGATAACGCCGCCACAACTCAACATTTTCATTTCCAACGATCCACAC